>BPTQ01000005.1:183972238-184208217 GCA_019973895.1 Chrysanthemum seticuspe
TATTCCCACCATATACCTAGCAAATAACATAACACGCATGCACAATCTTTACTAACACATATGCACGCAATTTCATTGAGTTTTTTATACCAACCATAAACCTAACAAATAACATAACATAACGTATTGGCAAGCTAATAATCGAAATCTATTAACTAATGAAAGTAGACTATAACCAGAATAAGAACAATTACATAAATATCACAACTTCCGCTGAGTAAAATAATACTACGATTATGACATATCAACATATACTTAATATGAATTGAAGTATATAATTTGTTACCATCTTTATTTTCAAATCATAACACAATCAACCATCATGAAACGCAAACTAAAACAAATCAAGAATAAAAAAGTGAATAATATAGATCATAAAAAAAACCTGTCATCGTAAACATATTGTAGTCAACAAACAAAACAAGAACAAGTTAGTAAAATATAAAAACCATGATGTGGTCATGAAACCAAAAGCAAAATCAAGCAAAAATTACAAAATTTATAACGAATGTCGAACCGGGTATTATCTTTAATTTATGGCAATCGTTAAAAAAAAAAAAAAAAAAAAGTTAATTTGAGTGATGACTTTGTATACTAAAAAAACATTTAATTAAAAAGAAACCATCATGAAGAATAAAAAACAATGAAGGTGGATACAATAAAAAATTAAAAAATAAAACCTTAAATATGTGATAAGATGATCGTGACAGTGACGTTTCATTGTTGTATTCTTTTGTAGATCGAACCTAAAAAAAATGAATCATAAATCTTTTTCTCTTGCAACATGAATCAGTCATATGTATTTAACAATAACATTTGTGATGATCTTGGATTAAAAACGTGATATATTTTTTCGCTTGCAAAAGATTTATAAACGTGATCGTTCTTCGTTTTTTTTGTTGGCTGAGAAATGGATCTAGAAAATAGAGGCGGCAGTTGGTTTTTGGGGTGGGTTAATGAGAGGATGCAATTACTAGGTTAAAATGGAAGAGATGCAGGAATTTATGAATAAAAGAAATTATGCAGTTTTTTAGGGTGATACAAGATTACATAAATGCCCTTCCATCCTTTATAAAATGTAACTTGATATTTAAATTTATTACAATTATGCCACTAATGTTTTTAGCCATTGATCAAAAAATGAATGGATAAGATCGGTTCTCGCAGTTCTCGACCTTTTCTTGGTTCTGAAAATAACCCTACACTATATATATATATATATATATATATACTAGATGTCGAAGCCCGCCCAATGGGCGGTCATGACTTATAATTATTTGTTTGTTGTGTTTTTGTTAGCGTAAACATGCGTAAATACGTTTTTAAAATAATATTATTTGTTTGTTGTTTAAAGCATTTGTTTGTTGTTTTTAAATAACTTGTATACATTTTTAAAAATTGTTAAACAATATTATAAGACATTGGTTTATTTAAAATTTTTGTTTTAAAAAAAATGATTATAAATAATTGTATGGTTTTAATGGATGGTTAATAAGATATCATATATAATTTTTACAACATTATGAATTAGCCATGTAAATAACGAAAAACATTACCTCCACTTCCATCATATGGCTGCTCAACATAAGGTTGCCTAAAGAAATATAAGTTTATCGAATATGAGATAAAATATAAAGCTTGACAACCTTCGTGTTTACAAACTTATCAACATGAATGTTGCATTTGCTAAATCATAGATGGGCCAAGATGTCTGATTGACACCTTCATTCCAGAACCTTGTCAACCGGCACATTTCATTGAAGCGCTTGACTTTGACCCGTGACTACAACATTTATAATTTTACTTGTGATGGTGTTGGTTAACGTGAAATTGTTTTATTTTTGTTAAGAGTTATAAATAATTGTCTGGTTTGCGTGGATAGTTAATAACACAACATATATAATTTTTAGAACATTATGAAATTTATATATGTTTGTAAAGTTGTAGATAATGAGAATGTATTAAAGTGATATAACATTTAACTTAAATTCTAAACAAAGCTTCTTTGTAGACAACATTTGTTGTTGATTTTGCGTATTTCCCGTCTTCATCACAACATAAAATCTTTAACTCTTTTCTGCTTTTCACCCTTGATAAGGCTACGTATAGTTGCCCGTGAGAAAAAACCGACCGTTGTAGAAACAATCCTACTTGTGTTAATGTTTGTCCTTGACTTTTAAATAGTCATTGCAAAACACAATGCAACTGGGAATTGTCTACGATTAAATTTAAACGGCATCTTATTATCAGAAGGGCTTAAACCATCTTTGGTATTGCATAAATTCTACCTACACTTCCGCCTCATATAATCTTGGCTTATATTATATTGACACCCATCCTTAGTACTTGAAGCCTAGTTTCGTTGCATAATCCCGCGCTTTGGTCTATGTTTCTCATGCACATAACATGAGCACCTAAGAAATCACCACTGGTTATCCTTTTAGATTAATAATCATAGGTGGCAAAACGGACGGGCACGGCCTAGAATGGGCATGGGCTTAAACGGGCACGGGCCAAACGGGCACATGTTATACAAATCGCTTAATAAAAGACTTAAAACGATGAAATAAATTCATTAAACGTAATATCTTATTTATATTAAAAAAACTTAAATATATTATATATAAAAATATTTCTTTAAAATGATCGTAATGTTCTACAATTGAGAAAAAAACGGGCCCGTTTAAGTTTTCAATAGGCTATATGTGCCCATTTCAAAAAAAAGATGGGGCTAAATGTGCCCAAATCTTTAAAATTTTATCCAATTAGACCATTTTTTTGTTTTTGGACATATTTTGCCACCTCTATTAATAATCTTGCTACAAAAAGTTCTCATTGATTCTAACCCTCCTATCAATTGGAGATGGAATATATGTTTCATATTTTAATATGAGGATACATATAAAACTACCAAATGTTATGTATAACATCTCACGTAGTATTTCCTTTTTTTGTCTAGTCCTCATGATTAAGCAAATATAAAAAAAATGTTAACGATAAAGCAACAAAAATACTACATTTATATAGTTCGCCATAATGGTGTATAATATACATATCACACAATACCAAAATCTGTCCAACACATATTAGATGAGAATGATATGTTTTATGAACTACTTCCAGGCACTCAACTAAAACTGTGACATGCATGTTACAGTAACTCCAACAAATTTTATTGAGCTAAAATAAAAACTATAGTTAACCATGAAAACAACTCACCTTAATTAGGGTGCGATTGATGCTTGTTTCTTCGTATTTAGAACTTCCAGTCTCTTTAATCAATTTCGATAGAATATCAGCATGCTTTGTTTCCTTGTTCGTCAAGAAGCTTGATCAACTCTTCACCACTACTTTTATCCATAACACTACTTGTATCTTTTATTTTACAACGAAGCATTAAGCATTTTTTCAGTAGCCAAAATCGCATCCAACACCTTATCATAACTCCAGAACTTAATGATAACTAAAAATTGCTCCAATAAAAACCTTTAAATGGAGTGAGGTTATATTAGATATATGTTCTTGTTCTTTCAGGCTAGTTTCAATTCCTCGTTTAAAACAACAACAAAGAAAAACCATCCTTTATTTCCCATCCAATGCAATACCGGCAAGAATAATAATATGTGCATGTTCTTCAAACGACCCTATCTTAAAAGGGTCATGGTGCAATCCTTTGACTCTTTGACTTGTACGTTCAGTTTTCTTACAGGTCCTTGACCTGTTTTGAGCATCCAACCATTATGCATTAGGAAATTTTAATTGTCCAAAAGTAATATATTCAATCAATATTTATTCAAATACCTTATGTTGGTATGTTAAAGCCCCTCACTGTTGTCAATCTATAAGTTCGTTCTCAAACTCTTTGAATTGTATATTTTTTATAAAGATGCTATCATTTGAGATGAGAACATATGTCAAATGTATGGAATAGAAATAACAAAATTTACTACCTTTTGTTGGAGTTCATTGTAACGTGTATTGTTACTTCTTTTAATTTCAGAAACTTCAGGTTTCTCGATGGTTATCAAGTTTTCATTGGTGGTAAAGTCATTAAAGACTCCTCTAGTACTGACACTCAGCTCAGGTTTTGCCTCGGTTTTCAATAACGCACTATGTTTCCCATCATTCTGAACCTGTTGATCCTGCACTCGTTATGTGTTTCAATGGTTACAAATGTGACGATAATGTTTTTAAAAAAATCGATTAATTGTCAAGCATATGGAAGTAAGGAAGTTCACATACAGACGAACTCACCATTGTAATCTCCATAGGGGTAATCTTGTTTTACGTCTTTTCTTCCTTGCTCTCAGTATCATCCTTGCTATCCTTCTCTTGTTTGGCATCATCAGCGTCGGTTATTTCAGTTGCTTCATGACCATCTTCACTACCCAAGACCGGACGATGAAAGCTATGTAGTAGTTGTATCACATCGATGGTTCAAGTATTGATTAAGACCACCGTGTAAGTGTGTTGAGATAGATTTATTTCATGTCATGATTATGGACTCACTGTAGCAGAATTACTGACGTCGCCATTGTTAGATTCTTCAGGTGTGGGAATCACAATGCTATCGTTATCTATTTCTTTTTCCACATTGCAGCAAAACAAACACACCCATTTGGTGCAGAAAGTCAGTAAACAAACGTACCCTTTTGAAGCTGAAACTCAGCGGGCAACACACCCTATTTGGGGCTGGAAATCAGCAGTCTAGTTGGGGCTGGAAATCAGCAGTACAAAGAGAAAACCAAGCACCCTAGTGGTGGTTTTTCTTGGCCGAATCGATTAACAAAATCGACCATCCTTACAGCTTTCATATTACCAAAAGACACTCACGCAACACTTACCAAGTTACTAAATCCTATTCCATGTTACTTTATAAAATTTTAAATCTAAAACCTGGCACAAATCTGTTTGATAAAGGACATAGGTATTGCACATATTAATGTTGGCCTCAACGATTATGGATCTTATGATCTTACTAAGTCCAAAGTCAAAATATACCAATACTGATATTGAAACAAAGGTTCTGTAAATATACTTTGTATTAATCAGATAATGTCATCATCTTGTTCTTACAGAATATGTTACAATATATACAGAATGAAAAGGTGCAAGTGAACCGTTGTGTTGGTTCAATGAAATGGCAGTTATAATTATAACTGTCATGTAACTGTCTTTAACTACTAAGTTGACTTTTCGTATGGTTAACTTTTGTTGAGCGGGTCATGTTGGTTGTGATGGGTGGGTCGATGGTGATTACCCAATATTCTCCCCCTTAATCACAATCGTCTTGTTGCAGATCTTTGACTCCAATTAGTTGTCTCATGGCGAGGAATCTGATCTTTGGTAATGCCTTTGTCAGTATGTCAGCCTTCTGAAATTCTCCACTTATGAATTCGACTTGTAGATCTTCTCTTTCGACGCATTCTCTTATAAAGTGGTATTTGATATCGATGTGTTTACTTCTTCCGTAAAATACGATATTCTTCATTAGTTCGATGGCAGACTTGTTGTCGACCAGTATTGTAACTTTTTCTTCTTGCGTGTGTGTAAGCTTGCTAAGTAATCTCTTTAACCATAATGCTTGTGTTGCTGCAATGAATTCGGATTCACATGACGATAGAGCTACCGTGGCTTGCTTTTGTGTACTCCAGCTGATTGGTGATTCACCGTAGTAGAAGATAATTCCAGTAGTGCCTTTGCCTTCTTGAGTGTTGACTCCGTAGCTGCTGTTACTATAACCTTGTATCTGGTTTCCTCCGTTGAGCTTGTAGGTGATCCCATAGTCTTTTGTTCCTTTAACATAGCGTAGTACTTGCCTTATAGCTTTCATGTGGTGTTCCTTTGGTTCTTGCATAAAACGACTAAGTAATCCAACGGAATAACTTAAGTCGCGTCTTGTATGTAGCAAATATCGTAAGAATCCAACCAAGCTTCTATATTCAGTTGAGTTGACAGTTGTTTCTTCAGTGTTCTTTGTTAGTCTTGTTCCTGGATCCATAGGTATTAAAGTTTCGTTTCAGTCTAGCATTCCAACTTCCTTTAGGATCTTGCTTGCATAGGCGGATTGCTTTATTGATATGTCACCTCCAGTTTGTGTGACTTCAATTCCTAAGTAGTAGGATAGTAATCCTAGGTCACTCATCTCAAATTTTTCTTCCATTTGAGTTTTGAACTTGTCTATTTCTTTCTTTGGTGTGCCAGTGATGATTAAATCATCCACATAGACTCCTACTAGAAGTAATGAGTCTTTTGACTTCTTCGTGTAGACAGCTTGTTCCAAAGCGCACTTCTTGAAATCTAAGGACTTCAAGGTATTGTCTAACTTTATGTTCCATGCACGTGGTGCTTGTCTTAAACCGTATAGAGCTTTTATCAGTCTGTAGACTTTTCCATTTTATTTTATAAATCCTTCAGGTTGTGTAACATACACTTCTTCTTTTAAGTCTCCATGCAGAAATGCATATTTGACGTCCAGGTGATGTACTTCCCATTTGTTATTAGCAGCTATGGCTAATAGTAATCGGACTGTTTCCATTCTTGCTACAGGTGCAAAGACTTCTTCAAAGTCTATGCCATGCTCTTGTATGTAGCCTTTTTCTACTAGTCTTGCTTTATGCTTGACTATATTTTCATTAGCATCTTTCTTGGTCTTGAATACCCACTTTAATCCAATGGCTTTATGTCCTTTTGGTAGAGTGGTTAGTTTCCATGTATTGTTTCTATTAATGGAATCTAATTCGACCTTCATTGCTTCAATCCATTTTAGATCGTTTGATGCTTCCTTGTAATTCTTGGGTTCATCTTCAGCTAGTAATAAATGCTCAGGTAAAACTTCCTCGGTGTTTTCATATAAATCATTCAACGTTCTAAAACCTTGGAATGGTGTGTGATCAAAGTCTGGATGTAGATTTCGGGTTGTAGTTGAGTTACTTTGATTGGTTGAATATCTTGAGGTAGTTGGTGTAATTTGAGTATTTATTCTTGATGAAATTGTAGATGGTGTGCGAAGTGTTTGTGATTGTGAGGGTGAGTCAGTTGTTGATGTTTCAAATTCATGATCATTGTGAAAACGTAGAGGGGGGGGGGGGTGAATACGTTTCCGTTTTAAACTTAAAACTTTTGTATCAAATATAGTATAAACCATTGCATTTGCTAATCTCGACGCGAGGATGCATTTAACGCATTACGGCATGTAAGGCCAACCCCTTAATATCACATAAGATTCCACAAGATTAATGGTTCATTAAAAATCAAGTTTCACCATTATTAGTCCGGTTGCTTTTTCTTGATCAAGCGTGTCATAATATGTAAAGTGTTAAATATAGTTTGTGACTATGTGAAAGACCAAGTATGTGTCACAAACATAGACATCAACCAAATAGAAAATAAACAATGTAATGCAAGAATAAGAGTAAAGCGATAAGTAAAGGGATAGACAAACCAACACGAGGATTTATAGTGGTTCGGCTACAAGGACACCTTCCTTGCCCTACTCCACTCCTCGAGAGTTCGTAATCACTACACCAACTCCTTATGGCGGAGAAGCCTTCACAACGTCGCTTACACCTTTTTCCGGTACAAAGCTAAATACCGAGTTCTTTCACACCAAGGCGAACAACACCTATCACAACGTCGCTTACCCTTTATACGGTGCTAGGCTAACCACCGGGTTCTTTCACTCCAAGGTGAACCACACCTGCACAACGTCGCCTACCCTTTATTAGGTACTAGGCTAAGCACCTAGTTCCATTACTATGGAGGAACTACTACCCATCACAACACAACACCTAATCTCAAGGAGATCCACTCCTTGTTACAACACCATCAAGGATATCACCATCCTTGGATCTAAACAAATACTATATGTATAACGATGCACCTCATCGATTATACGACCTAGGCATTCTTCACTAATGCCATTTACACGATCCTTCAGCACCTTTCACTAATGCCTTCAACACGGATCTTCGGCACTCTTCACTAATGCATTTGACACATCTATGACACCCGTTATGTTTTGTGGCCCAACATAACAAACCTTGTGTTTTATGACACAAACACATAAACCATCTAGTCTAGTCATAGATACAAGAATATGATACTAGACAATATCCAAGACAACGTGTCTAATGGATATGAACTCCTAGACTAAACATCAAGAACCCAAAGCATGATGTAGTTAGTCTTCTATGAATGAAGATGACAAGTTTCCCAAGCTTGTTGTATAAGATCTTCATGTGCTTGTATCTTGTGATGGGTGATCACTTCAGTAGGTAAGGAAGCAAGATCTCTAAGCTTGCTTTGGAGGATCACTTCGGGAGTATGCTTACAACAAATGAGAGTTAGAAGCATTATGATCATATGAGATGAGGGTGGTTTACATGTTTCCTAATGATCTAAATATCCTAGATTTGGTGGAGAGAAACTATGTGTGAAAGTTTGAAGTAATGGTAAGAAGTGGCTCACTATTTATAGAAGAAAACTAGCCACTGTTTCCCAGATCCCACGGATCCCTCTTTTGAGGGATCCGTCCAGTGTATTACTGGGGATCCGTGGGACGCTCCCTTTTACCCATGGGTTTTTTGGTTATGGGTCATGGGTTATGAGTTGGTCCATGGGTATTCCTTTAGATACAATGTATCTAGTGAGTACAATGTATCTAGTCTTATGGGTATGGGTCAATACCATGGGTTATGGATATGATCCATGGGTTTTGAGTGCCCACCAAGGGTACAATGTATCTAGACATTGGGTATGGGTCATGGGTTATGGGTACCAAGTAGATTCAATGTATCTACAAGATGCAATGTATCTAGTCTATGGTTTTGAGTGCCCACCAAGGGTACATTGTATCTAGACATTGGGTATGGGTCATGGACTTTTGGGTTTTACCCAACTACATTCAATGTATTTGGTCAATGGGTCAAATACTTAAGTTTTCTACCCATTTATATTACCCCTTATAATACATACTAGTTATGTATATAATTAACCAATATGTAAACACTAGTTGTTATACATAAACTATTGAAATAAACATGTTTTAATGGTTTGTTGGGGGTTTGATCATAACGCAACATAACAAACATGTACGAACCTGTGTTGTAGCATACAAGGACTTGAGTCGTCGAGAGGTATTGAGACAATATATAATTACAAGTAACTTATACATTTTACGTTATGTATTACAAGTTACATGTTTGTCATCAACAAAACAAATGAGAATGTATAGATTAAATATCGTAATATTTGCACTAACAATCTCCCCCTTTTTGATGATGACAAAATATATGTAAACATAATAGATAGGTAAAATGTCAAAGTTACTTGTGTCCGTACTTCCTATATATTACCTTCTGCGTTTACACTCTTCTCCCCCTTTTGTCGAAACAAAAAGGGTGTGTCCTTTAACCTTAATTTCTCCCAAGAATGGCGAGTTTGTATCATCCCTAGTGAAGTTAAAAGAAAAACACCTTATTGCTCCAATTGGCACACCACGCCAATACCTTCAACACGAAACACTAATGACGAAGCTTAGCAACTCATGTCGTTGAGCTTGCACGTCTTCCAAAGGTGGTGATCTCGCCTTTAAGAGGAACCTAGAGAGTCACACACACAAAAAAAATAGAAAGATCCTTTGAATTATAACCATTATTGCCAATGGTTCAATGGATCAAATTTTTGAGGCTTAACCTACATCAAGGTTAGTGTTAAGAAGAAAATAAAAAGGAAAAATATATGATGAGAAAGAAATCTCCCTTTTGTTGAAACATAAAGGAATTTTGAAGAATGAATATGTGCATGCTCCCCCTTGAAGGTTGCTCCCCCTTGTTAAGAGCGTCAAGTATTTTAGGAAGGTTAAGACGAAAGTATTGCAAAATTTGAAATGTTTTTGATTTGACGAAAAACTCCCCTTTATTGAGAGCGTCAAGTTTTCCTAGTGTGTTTTGAAAATCTACAAAACAAAAAGTTAGTGCAAAATTATATTCGTCCTTGGACAAGAAAGTCATATGATGCACTTTGTAAAAGCTCGACGGAAGCTCCCCTAGCTCGAGGGCGTCAAGAAGAACCTACAAAAGAAAATTAGTGTAAAATTTCGTCCATAAATAGACGAGAATCCCATACACATCAAAGTGTATATGTATGAACCTACAAAGAAAGGATTAGTGTCAAAAAGAGAATAATCCTACTACTTGCATCATCATGGTTGGTTTAGAGGTTGTAAGGTTTGTTCAAGGTAAGAAAAAAATGTGCTTAGGGATGAGACGCATTTCATTACGAAATTCACTTGGCTTTTGACAACATAGATGTTTGTGAAGGATGGTTGAGCGACCATGAATTTTAGTGGCAGTGACACACTTGTAGGATGTGGTTGACACAAATAGGGAGTGGTAGAACATGAGACATACTTCATCACGTAGATCATGAACTAGACCTTTGGACACGTTGATAATGATAGAAATCATTATTATGACTTAGAGGTATGGAAGTTGTGGTAGAGGTGATGAAAGGTATCAAGGTGAATCTTTGACTTGGTTGATGACTCAATAGCGGTGGTAGACATGATGACTTTGTGAGTAGTGATAAAAGTGGAATAAGATGGTTAGGATGATGCAAGATTAGAAATAACAAAAAAATGTGCAAATGAGCACAACTTGACTTGATGATGAAATCGACCATTGTTATCCTACAAGAATCCAAAAGAGTTAGTACAAAAGGAAAACATTTATACCAATGGATAAATAGTTCACATAAAATCATGAAACAAAAAGGAAGAACACGTAAAGACTCATATAAATGCAAATCATTTATAAACATATAGGAAACAGATAATCCTAAGTGTTGAACAAGTGCTTGTGTGGGAAAAAGGAAATTTGAAATGATTATCTAAAGAGATAAAGTTCCTACTGTTCCACGGTTCCACCGGTTCCCTCACTCGAGGGATCCGGCTAGCTTAAGTCTAGAGATCCGGCTAACAGATGAGGTAAAAAAGAGGTGATTGGGTTCTATCAAGGTCTAGCACCTACATATCCTAAGTTACTCAGTCTCTTAAGTATCTTACATGAAGATGGACTTAAATGATCAAGAGAAAATGATTGATGGTAACTAATGGTTTTTACAGCAAGCACACAAGTATACACGTTAAGCAAAGCAAGGAGAACATGTAGAGATCACATATAGGCAATCAAAAAGAGATCGAGCTCACAAATAACACAAAGGTTTAGCAAACTTTACAAGCACTATTCAAGAAGCCTAAAACAAATTTACGGTCTAGATTAGTAAATCATTTACACTAACAATGACATGCAAGGTATGTGTCTTGAAAGAAAAGATCACATGATGGTGTTCAAGACAAAAGAGTTGTGAGGTGCTAGTTTAGGACAATCTAGTTATTACTGATGATGATTAGCATAAAATGAGCTTCGTCCATGAAGTCATGTAGCTCTTCTCGATCAAAGCAAGATAATCGCTTGATGAGGCAAGTGGTTAACTAAAATAAAATTTAATTTTACAGCTTGTTTGATTACTAATCCTAAGACAATGCAAAGTATTTCCATTGTAAACTTACTTTAGGAAAACATAGGAGTATAAATTTCTCAAGTGAGAGAATGAATATGAGACTATTACTAGCAGTGCTCAATTACGGCTAAACACGACCATTTTTACGGGCGATTCCACGTACCCAACTTCTCTCAAGGAAGCAATTCAACCGTTAGGTCAAATTGAGTTTCTAGTGCAATACGTTCTCCATTATTCATTCTCAAGTTAGGAAAATTTATATTCCTACAATGGCCTATCGACGAGTAACAATGATGATACTTTGCTTCGTTTATATTAATATTATACTTGAAACAACTAAGGTGACGAAGGTGTCAAAAAAAATTAAAAGTTGTCCATATGGTGAACAAAAAAAATGGTTGGATGAGCTAGTTCAACATATGTTGTTGGAAAGCTCGAGTTTGGACTTTCGGATATGAACAATTATATTTGCGTTGCAAAATAATTTACTTGAGTATATCGGATGAAATAATCAAGTTGTCAATCCTACTATGAAGCTTGGAGAGCGATCATGAAAAGGAAAACGGGAGAGTACATCATCAACACAAGTGTAGGTTATGATCCGATGTACATTCTTGTTGTTTTTAGAAAACGATACAAGAAAATATGAAATCAAGAAATCATATAGGCACATAAAACATTTATGTTGCACACATGACAAACTCAATCAAAAAGCCATTTTAGTGTGTTATATGTTTTAAATATTTTTCAACTTATAAAACGAACATTTTCGACAACTAGATGTTATCCCAAACACTCCTTCAAGTAGCACATTGATTAGTAGAAATTTACTAAATCGACAAGCAAGAGAATGAATAGCAAGGTAAGGAAATCACATATGTTAATCAATCAAACAAGCACAAAAGTTATTTGAGATAAGCAAATAATCAAGTAATGCAAGGGAAACAATTTATCATTTAGCATAGCATACGAAAGCTATTTTCATCGCTTTGTGTTAAACATGTATACCAAGCTTGATTAGTTTCCTTTATAAATATGATCAAAACCTTAATTTCAAAAGAGGACACATTGTTATTCAAAGATGAAAACATCCGTCTCTAATTAGATCAAAAGTTTGTGCAAAAGTTATGACCGAAAAATGAATTTCTATTATAAATCAATGATTCTACAAATTTTTGTTTTGAATCAGTTTATGAAATCATTTTTAAATGAAAGTAGACTCAAATACCTTTAAAACAATAGGTGGCACGACTTCTAACGACTTACGGTTAATTAGTTATGAATTTTTGAAATTCAGACAAAAACTATCTTCTGTACCACGGATCCCACGGATCCCTTGCTTGAGGGATCCGTCCAGTGTAACCTGAGGGATCCGCGGATCTAACACAGAATTACAAAAATGTACGTTTTGACCCGACGAAAAGGTTTAACCTTTGTAGACTTTTTAGTGAAGTTATATTAACCATTTTTACCTTTAATCAAGCTTGATTAACAAGATATCTAACAACCAAACTTCAAAGGAAGAAAAAAAAAATCAACAAAACACTTTTCATATTATGCTTGACTTCACCAAAAATTTGATACGAGGACCTTACTCATTTTGAAAACCATTTGTTTTAAAAACTAGAGCCAACCCGCTCTGATACCAATTGTGAAAACGTAGAGGTGGGTGAATACGTTTCCGTTTCAAACTTAAAACTTTTGTATCAAATATAGTATAAACCATTGCATTTGCTAATCTCGACGCGAGGATGCATTTAATGCATTACGGCATGAAAGGCCAACCCCTTAATATCACATAAGATTCCACAAGATTAATGGTTCATTAAAAATCAAGTTTCACCATTATTAGTCCGGTTGCTTTTTCTTGATCAAGGGTGTCATAATATGTAAAGTGTTAAATATAGTTTGTGACTATATGAAAGACCAAGTATGTGTCACAAACATAGACATCAACCAAATAGAAAATAAACAATGTAATGCAAGAATAAGAGTAAAGCGATAAGTAAAAGGATAGACAAACCAACACGAGGATTTATAGTGGTTCGGCTACAAGGACACCTTCCTTGCCCTACTCCACTCCTCGAGTCACCTAATCGAGAGTTCGTAATCACTACACCAACTCCTTATGGTAGAGAAGCCGTCACAACGTCGCTTACACCTTTTTCCGGTACAAAGCTAAATACCGAGCTCTTTAACACCAAGGCGAACCACACCTACACAACGTCGCCTACCCTTTATTAGGTACTAGGCTAAGCACCTAGTTTCATTACTATGGAGGAACTACTACCCATCACAACACAACACCTAATCTCAAGGAGATCCACTCCTTGTTACAACACCATAAAGGATATCACCATCCTTGGATCTAAACAAATACTATATGTATAACGATGCACCTCATCGATTATACGACCTAGGCATTCTTCACTAATGCCATTTACACGATCCTTCAGCACCTTTCACTAATTCCTTCAACACGGATCTTCGGCACTCTTCACTAATGCCTTTGACACATCTATGACACCCGTTATGTTTTGTGGCCCAACATAACAAACCTTGTGTTTTATGACACAAACACATAAACCATCTAGTCTAGTCGTAGATACAAGAATATGATACTAGACAATATCCAAGACAACGTGTCTAATGGATATGAACTCCTAGACTAAACATCAAGAACACAAAGCATGATGTAGTTAGTCTTCTATGAATGAAGATGACAAGTTTCCCAAGCTTGTTGTATAAGATCTTCATGTGCTTGTATCTTGTGATGGGTGATCACTTTAGTAGGTAAGGAAGCAAGATCTCTAAGCTTGCTTTGGAGGATCACTTCGGGAGTATGCTTACAACAAATGAGAGTTAGAAGCATTATGATCATATGAGATGAGGGTGTTTTACATGTTTCCTAATGATCTAAATATCCGATATTTGGTGGAGAGAAACTATGTGTAAAGGTTTAAAGAAATGGTAAGAAGTGGATCACTATTTATAGAAGAAAACTAGCCACTGTTCCCCGGATCCCACGGATCCCTCCTTTGAGGGATCCGTCCAGTGTATTACTGGGGATCCGTGGGACGCTCCCTTTTACCCATGGATTGTTTGGTTATCGGTCATGGGTATTCCTTTAGATACAATGTATCTAGTGAGTACAATGTATCTAGTCTTATGGGTATGGGTCAATACCATGGGTTATGGATATGATCCATGGGTTTTGAGTGCCCACCAAGGGTACAATGTATCTAGACATTGGGTATGGGTCATGGGTTATGGGTACCAAGTAGATTCAATGTATCTACAAGATGCAATGTATCTAGTCGATGGTTTTGAGTGCCCACCAAGGGTACATTGTATCTAGACATTAGGTATGGGTCATGGAATTTTGGGTTTTACCCAACTACATTCAATGTATTTGGTCAATGGGTCAAATACTTAAGTTTTCTACCCATTTATATTACCCCTTATAATACATACTAGTTATGTATATAATTACCCAATATGTAAACACTAGTTGTTATACATAAACTATTAAACTAAACATGTTTTAACCTGACATCGTCTCATGTTTTAACCTGACGGGCTATGTGACGCCATCACAACCCTTTAGGGACGTCCACACTAGCTTTAACCTGACATCGTCTCATGAAATCGGTGAAAAAAAATCCCTTAATGAAAGCCGACGAGGTATCGACGTCACAACTATAAGCTTATGTTGTGATAGTGAATTTTCTATATGTATTCTTGCATTATTTTCATAATTCATGTGTAACGTTTAAGGAGCAAACCCTAGATGATTTTTTTTTACCAATGAAACCAATCCCCAAGAGGATTGTTCCCACAAAAATATCATCACCAAACTCTACAATTCCTACTAAACCAAACACACCCTTTTCAACCCAACCAACATCATTGGTGCCTAGAACCATATCACTTACCACCTCACAATCATCTCCACACTCCTACAACTTAGAGGACTTACCCCCTAGGCCATCTCATCCTCCACCATTACCGACACACTCTTCACTAGAGAAGATTGTACAACAAAACCAAGGTGTTGAATCAACACTTGCACCAATGTCCATTTCTCCATTTCCCTCTAATGGTCCATTTTGGATTATGAGGAGACATCAAAGTCAACCACCCGACCACATGGAAGTTGACACTTCCCTACCTCCACCATCAACTCTTGTTGAGCCACCACTTAATGTGCCTCCATCAATACCTCCTTCATTTGAGGATCCCCAACCTTCTTCACTTGAACCTCCACTTCAAGTTGCTCCATCTTTACCACCATCCTTTCAAAATCATGACAAGGACTGCTATCATTGTCAACATGTTAAAGCATTGATACATGAACTACGTGAGGAGCAACGTTTCATGTTTCATCACCTCCTCGAATGTTTCGATGAGGTCAACAAACCTAAACAACCATGAGCCTAAGGACTAAAATGGTGTCCTAGTCTCAAACTTAACTTTGATCGTTTAGGAATCTTATTTCATGATTGATCATCCTCTTGAAGATTGGACCCAATCAACAAGTCTACTCATCCTTAGACTCAAGCCTGTGGTTGCTTCTTAAGTTTAGGTTACTTATTAGTATTAATAGAATATGTATTACATGGCTATGTCATTCTCTTAGTTTTAGATATTTGTTGATTATCTCTTTGTTTTATTGAATGATAGTTTATATGCCATATTGCTTTGAGTATATGTTTATTGCTTGAATACATATCTCACTTTGATGTTAACATTATTTGTTATATCACCATTGCTGAATTCTGTCATCAGACAGACGAATCCTTGAACTTTGCCTAGACGGATCCCTCCAAGGAGGGAACCGTGGAATTCGTACAACAGAAGACCAATTTTCTGCTAACTTGAGTCTTATTTGCAGGAAATTATGCACTATATACTTGTTTTCTAACCTTTGTTTTGTAGAATTTTCAAAATACACACGCAGATTTAGACACCATAAGCTAGGGGGAGCTTTGTGTCAAACCATACATTGCAAAACCATTTGCAATATAATCCTCATATGGAGTACATTTCGTTACGCCCCATTGCAAAGTTGCAATCATCAAGGGGGAGCATTATCGTCAATAAGATGAAACCATTTGCAATCATAGTTGCATGCATTAGCTTAGTAGTTTTTATTTACTTGACGCCCTCACAAAGAGATGGACTCGTCAAGGGGGAGTTAAAACGAGAACTCTTCCCGTTACTTGCTCTCTATATTTTCTTCTTTTACATGTTTTTCTTAAACCATTGTGTTAGTTTCTTTTCGACGCTCTTTTTGTTTCGACAAAAAGGGGGAGAAGAGAGAAAAAACTCCAATTCGAACTTTTACGAATTTTAGTTTTTCTTTAAAATAATTTTTTGTTTTGTCATCAAGAAAAAGGGGAGATTGTTAATACAAATAAGCCGTAAAAACGTTTATTTGTATTTTACGATCTTCTAAATGTTTTGTCGATAACAAACGTAAAATCATTTTAACGAAAGAAATAAAATACGTAAATGGTTTGAGCCAATAGTTTTCTAACAAACTAAAACAAGTATAAGTGATTTTATGATTTAGTAATACATATGTACAACAACTAGTGTTTACATATTGGGCAAATATATACATAATTAGTATGTATTATAATGGGTAATTCAATTGGGTAGAAACGTAAGTATTTGACACATTGACCAAATACATTGAATGTAGTTGGGTACAACCCAAAGTCCATGACCCATACCCATGGAACTTGACCCATAACCCATTGCATGACATCATGCTTATGTCATATATGGCTAATATCCATGACCCACGCTTTTAATCCATGGCCCATAGTTTTAATCCATGAACCATGGACTAGATGCATTGCATCTTGAAGGTACATTGAACCTACTTGATATCCATGACCCAAAATGTTGGGTTTTTGGTTACTTGGATCAAGAATTATTCTAAGTACTAGAACTGCGGACAGAGTTGATATAACCACGGATAGAAGGATGTAACCACGGATGATGACAAACCACGGCTAGTAGTATTGTGTAACTACTGATAGATTATTGTAACTACTGCTAGTCTTTTATTGTCGGTTTAGTATTATGTATTAGATAAATATGGAAAAGATATTTATCTTGTAGGTTACGTATTGTATAATGTAAAGGACTCCTTAGCCTATAAAAGGAGGTCCTAGGTTAGATTAGATACACGTATGTTTTATATCGAAGGTCGATACACTTCAAGGTTGTAAAACCCTAATACTGGTTAGAGTATTCATATTAATAATAATATTGAGGTGTTGAATGTTTACTGTTCTTCTTCTTAAGATTAAGTGTTAAATTCCGCGTAATACTTAATAAGTTCTTTGTTTAAGTCAGTTTCTATATTAGATCGTTTACTCAACTGGGATCAACAAGTGGTATCAGAGCTTGTGATCTTGAAACTGTAATCAAGAAGAAGTTCTATTCAAGAAAGTTAAGATGTCTGACGAAACTCACATGGTGACTGCATCAAAGGTTCCCATGCTCAAGCATGGTGAGTATCAAATATGGAGAATGCGAATGAGGCAATAGAAATTGTTAGTGGAGTTGACAAGGCCAAAAGGAAATTGGAGATTAAAGCTCATAGTATTCTTTCTATGGGAATACCTAATGAGTATGCTTTAGACTTTGAAAGATATGAGTCAGCTAAAGAGTTACTGGATGCTCTTGAGACAAGATTTGCTGGTAATGAAGCTACAAAGAAATCAAGGAAGAATTGCTCAAGCATCAGTTTGAAAACTTCACTGCACTAAGTGGAGAAAAACTTGATGGCACTTATAACAGGCTTCAAAATCTAATCAGCCAATTGAAGTCAGTGGACTACAATGTTATTCCAGAAGATATAAATTTGAAGTTCATTTGAAGTTTATCTCCTGAATGGGCTCTTCATACGCTTGTGTGGAGAAATAAGGAGGACTTTGATAAGATGACTCTGGACAATCTCTACAACAACTTGAAGGTTTATGAGTCTGAGAAAAACGTTGCTGGTGCATCTTCTGCTAATCAAAATATTGCTTTTGTGTCCACCAATCATATGAGTTCACAAGATGTATCCACTGCTGCTTATGGAATAACCACGGCTATTGCAAACAATACCACTGTTAGTGATAATGTCAGTGATGGTGCAATTTGTGCTTTTCTGGCTGATTTAACCACCAGTGTTACTGTTTTAAATCAAGATCTAGATCAAATTGATCCTGATGATCTTGAGGAGATTAATCTTCAACGGCAAATGGCAATGTTGACACTCCAAGCAAGGAAGTTTCTAAGGAGGACTGGAAGACAGGTTAAGTATGATGGTCAAAGGAGAGCTGGATTCAATAAAAGCAAGATGGAGTGCTTTAACTGCAAGAAGAAGGGTCACTTTGCTAGAGAATGTCGAGCTCCTAAGAGATTTGATGGCATGAAGAAGACCACAGAAGAGCCTGCTTCTTCTTCAGCTTTGGTTGCTCAAGATGGAATTGGTGATTATGACTAGAGTGATCAGATTGCAGAGGGTCCTAATGCAGCTTTTCTTGCTAGTGAAGCTTCAAAAGAGCATAACTTTGCTCTAATGGCCTATGCTTCATCTTCTGGTTCTAATTCTGAGGTATCCAATGATTCTACTTGTTCTTTCAAATCATGTCATGATAACTTAGAATCTCAAAAAGCTATCACTGAGAGTATGACGAAAGAAGTAGAAAGACTGACAATGGACAACCTAGGTTATAGAGTTGGTCTAGAAAGTGTGGAAGAAAAGCTTAAATTCTATATCAAATGTGAGTTTGAGTATGTTGATAAAATTAATATACTAGGTGGTGAAATTAATCTTAAGGATAGAGAGATTAAGATGCTTAAGGATAAACTAGCAGAGGTAGAGAGTGTAAAATTAAAAGCCCTAGAAGAAAAAGAAAAACATGTTGTTAGGGTAGCTAAAACACAATATGCTTCTGATCTAGTAAATAAACCAATAGGTCAAAAATTGTTCAAAGATGGTACTGGCCTGGGGTACAATGATATGCCACCACCATCTCTTATGAAACATGCACCACCTGCTAAAGAGCTCTCATTTAGCAGTGAATTTAGCTTCAATAAACCTGTAGGTGAGACTAACAAGATTGAATCACCTAAGATAGGTTCTGAAAAGTCATCTGATGCTCCCATAATTGAAGATTGGGAATCAGATTCTGAGGAAGATAGATCTGAATCAACTCAACCTGAAAAGATAGAGCATGTTAAGAAAGTTGATTCTAAACAAGTCAACCTTGTACCTAGATTTGGAGCTCAAATTGCTAAGAGAGTAGTTGAGTACAAGGAAGTACCTAGGGAACAGATGAAAAGATATATACCTGGGGGAAACCAGAGACACTTCAATGGACTAATTTCAAACAGATTAGGAGATGAGTTTCAATGTGTTAAAAAGGCTTGTTATATATGTGGTAGTTTTGAGCACTTACAGAGAAATTGTTATAAAAACAGACCACAAGTTTGGAACCATTGGAGGAGGGTAAATCATCAAAACTTTTCAAAGAAAACAAACCCTCATCCTAACAAAAACATGAATCCTAGGGCGGTATTGATGAGGAATGGGAATACAAAATCAATAGTCACTACTGCACCTAAATGGGTTCCAACCACTGTTAAGCAAAATGTAAACACGGCTAAGCAGAATCAAACCACTGTTAAGCAAAATATCACCACTGATACAAAAGAAGTTTTAAAAATTCCAAAGGTGATAACTGACATAGTGGTTGGAAATCATTTTTATGCTGTTAAGGCCTCAGCTAGTTGACAATGGAAGCCTAAGACCAAGGTTTTACCACATGTAAACTATGCATCAATGGACCTAAAGAAATTTGAATATTTTGATGCACAGGGCAGACCCAAGTCAGTATTGGCTTGGGTCCATAAAAGGAACTAATTTGTGTAATTTCATGTGCAGGGCAATCTACAAGATGAGCTAAAAGATAAAGGAGTTTTTGATAGTGGTTGCTCTGGGCACATAACTTGGGATGGGAGCAACCTGGAAGATTTTGAAGCTTTTGATGGAGGATATGTGGCATTTGGCAATGATCCAAAGGGAGGAAAGATACTTGGCAGAGGCACAATCAGAACAGGGAATTTAGACTTTGAAAAAGTCTATCTGGTACAGGGACTTAAGTATAATTTATTCAGTGTTTCTCAAATGTGTGATAAGAAAAACTGGGTACTTTTTGGTGAAACTGAGTGTGTGGTGTTGTCTCCTGAGTTTAAGATGACTGATGAGAAGTTTATATAACTTAGGGTACCTAGAAAGGAAAACATATATTGTTTTGATCTTAAAGATGTTCTTCCAAATAGGTCCTTAATATGTTTGTTTGCTAAAGCATCTGTAGATGAGTAAAAATTGTGGCATAGAAGGCTAGGTCACCTCAATTACAAAACAATCAATAAACTGGTAAAAGGAAACTTAGTGAGAGGGTTACCTTCTAAGGTTTTTGAGTGTAAGGAACTGTGTGTGGCCTATCAAAAAGGTAAACAACATAGAGCTTCTTGTAAGACCAAAACTGTAAACACCATCAGTGGATACATTGCAGCACTTCAACCAAATGTCCAAAAGATACAACAAGAAAATCTGTGTTAAAAATAAGAGAGATCTCACACAAATATGAAGGATTACACAATTTTTTTTAACTCACTTTCTTTTTGGGGCTACAGGTTCAACAAAGGACTGATGGTATTTTCATTAGTCAAGACAAGTATGTAGCAGATGTTTTGAAAAAGTTTGGGTTTCAAGATGTATAAAGTGCAAGTACACCAATGGAGACTCAGAAACCACTGCTACCAGATGATGGAAGTCCCAAAGTTGATTTGAAGTTGTACAGGTCCATGATTGGATCTTTGATGTATCTCACAACATCTAGGCCAGATATTATGTAATCTTAGTATTGCTATTTTTTTGTTTCTAACCACTGATAGTTGTGTTCAAACCACTGTTTGTTGCTCTGTTTTTCCACTAACCATTTTGCAGATAAAAGAAAGTTCATTATAGAAGCAAAAGAAGTACTGAAGTTAAATTGTTCATTCATTCAAGAAATAGTTTACAGCTTACAATGAAACTTCAAGTGCAAATTAAAAGACTAGTTCTATACATGATTTCCTACTACTATCCTAGCCCATAACATCTATTACAGTTGTTGGATATGCATGACGAGCTAAGGATCAAAATGGAAAGGATGGATTAAGGAAACTGAAGATGATGAAGTTGAATACAGTAGATGAAGCACAAAGGACATTGTCATATCATACTTTCATCTACTGGTTTCACCAAAAAGCATCACTCCATCTTCCTTTTTCCCTTCCCCCTTACGATATGTGAAGAAGCACCAGAACTTGGTGTAGGAAGACCAAGAATCACCTCTCTGTCCTTTGGGAGTGGTGGATTTCTTGCTCGTGGTCTTGGTTGGGGTTGGGATGATGAAGGTTGGGGGTTTGAAGTTCTCTTCTTAGAGGAGTCATCAGAGTCCTCATATGATGGAAGAAATGGGGATTTTCTTGGTCGTGGTTCTTGTGGAGGGATGTACAGATGCCATGGATCAGACTCTTCACTTGCTGATGATGATGATGAGGATGAGGAGGATGTTAGATCAATGACTTCTGGTTTATTCCAACTAGGGTTCCACATGGTGATTGTGGTTGATTATAGATTTTGGAGAAATTAGGGTTTTGGTTTTGATTGATATGTGTGTGATGAGATTTGGGTTCTTTTTATAAGCAAAGATATGGCTTATGTGAGTAAATGAGGGGAAGGGTAAATGTGGTTGAGGAGTTAATGAGTTCATTGGGCTTTGAACTAATATTAATCCTGGCAGTTGACCATATTGACTTATCTTTGCTAACCACGGATAGGTCATTTGGAACCACTACTGGCTTTTTCTAACCACTGATAACAATGACTTTCCTCTATGTGTTTGGTTTGTGTTTCTAACCACTGATATGTTAGCTGCTAGTGTTTGTAAAAAAAAAAAAAAAAAAAAAAATTATGTAATCCTTCATATTTGTGTGAGATCTCTCTTATTTTAACACAGATTTGCTTGCTGTATCATTTGGACATTTGGTTGAAGTGCTGCAATGTATCCACTGATGGTGTGTTTCAAACTTCGGATAGCTGTTCTGAAACCTCGGATAGCATGTTGCTTTGTCTTGGATACTACAGGGGCTGTTTGGTAACTTTGGCAAAAGTATATTAACTCCCCAAATCACGGATGGATCATTTATTTGATCTTCAAACCACTTCCAATTGGCGCTCAACATTAACCCTAATCACTTTACTTTGCATAATTCACTAAACCCACATCATACCCATCATTAATCACAATGGCGGAAAAGTATTCCACTACACATAACCTTGTTCCTATTCTCACCAAAAATGATCGATCTGAAGGTTTTCATCAAATGATTGATTTCCTTGTTCACAGTCCTATTCACTATGCATTAACTGTCACACCAACCATTCTTAAAGCCTACATACATCAGTTTTGGAGGAATGCTAAGCTTGAAGAGGTTGCTGGAGTAGAAGTGTTTAGCATTGTTGTGGATGAAAATGCTATTTCAGTTGATGAGGAGATCATTAGGAGAGTTTTAAAGTTTGATGATGCTGATGGTATTGATAATCTTTCAGATGCTAAGATTGTAGCTGGTTTAGAGAGGTTAGGATATACACACAGGGGTGATAAGGTACAATTTTTTAAGAGTTTTTTTTCACCACAATGGAAGTTTCTTATTCATACCTTGTTGATGTGTATGAGTAATAAGACCACTGGGTTTAATGAGTTTCCTTCCAAAATTGCTACTGCTGTTATTTGTTTGTTTGATGGAAGAAAGTTCAATTGGTCTAGGATGATTTATGAGGAGTTAGTACAAAACATTAGGAAGAATGGTAAATACTATTTGTATCCTAGGTTTGTTCAACTTATTGTGGAAAGCCAAATAGATGAACCTGTTGAGCATTCTAGAGAGTATGAAGTACATCATATGCTTCCTAAGGTTTTTGCACATATGAGGAATCAGAAGCCAAATGTACAAATTAGAGATGTTCCTTTGTTTCCCCACATGCTTACTTTGCCTACTGATCCTGAGTTTGCTGAAGGTCTTGAATCACAACCTATAGTCACTGAACCCACTGCTATTACATCTGAACCCACTGCTAGTTCACCTCAAACCACTGTTAGTGACACTCAACTTACTTCTAGTCAAACCCAAATCACTGTTAAACCAATTGTATGGACTAGGAGACTGAAGGGCACCAAGCTACCTTAGGCTGGTGTTAGTGGTGTTGTTAATGAGGCTGTCACATGGAGTGGAGGTGACATGATTGGAAGGGCTTCCACTACTGATTCATGCTTAGATGCTGGTCAGGATAGTGGAAACATAAATAAGACCCAACCTTTGGCAACTCCTAATGTGGAAAGTTCTTTGGAACTTAACACAGGTGGAGGAATCCCTAGCCAATTGGCTACTACAGGGTGCATAGATGATCAGGCAAGGTCTGGTGCTATGTTTACTATATCCAAGGATTCACCTCTCGGAGCAGTTAACACAGCTCGAAGTGATGAGGATAGTTTGGAACATGAAACTAAATTGACGGATCCTAAGCTGGTACATGATGACTTTTCCAATGAACCACCTCTCGGACCAGTTCACATAGGTCAAAGTAGGGAGGATATTCTTGAACGTTTTCATGAATTGACGTATAAATGTGCCAAAATGGAGGAAATAATCTCAAGTCTTCAGGAGCTAGCTGTGTTTCAGGGGAAAGTAATTAGGCGATTGAAGCACAGGGTATTGGTTTTGGAGAAAATAAGAAGACCTGGGCTTGCTGTTTTGAAAGATATGAGAAGAAAGAAAAAGAAGGTGGACTCCTCTCCAGCTCTGAATATGGAGGATGTATCCAAACAGGGGAGGAGTGAAGGCATGAATTCAGGGGAGGCTGTTGATGGATCTATGGAAGAAGATGTTGATAGTGGAGATCAAGAATTTTTGGTATCTGATAAAGATGGGAATGAGGCAGTTCTAGGAAAATTTGAAGAATGTTGTAGAAGATGAAGTAGTGCAGGACACAACCACTGATAGTATGTCTGCAACAATACCAATTGGTTCTTTGTTTCTTCTATTGTATAATGGTTGAAAAGTGGAAAGCTGGTACTGTCTCACCAATCATTCAGAAGCAAGGTCCCACTGATGATGATGTACTGGATAATGGAGGCAATGTTGATCATCTTCCAGATAAGGATGAGTTGTTGAAAGATAACTCAGTGTCGGTAGAAGAAATTGAAAAGAAGAAGAGGAATTCTGCAAGCACTGCTAAGCCAACTGAAAGCACTGCTAAGCCATCTTCTACCACTGATAGGTCAAGTGAAATCCCGGCTGCAAGTACTAATGATAGTATTTTCTTTGGACCTAATGCAAAGCCATTATTTGGTGAACAGGAGTATCCACATGATCCTAACATGCCTGCTTTGATAGAAATTGATACTCCTACTGATGATGAAGACATGGATGATTTCTTCAATGCTGATTTGTCTAATTTGTGTCAATACGTATGATTTATATCTAAGGTCAATACACTTCAAGGTTGTAAAACCCTAATACTGGTTAGAGTATTCGTATTAATAATAATATTGAGGTGTTGAATGTTTACTGTTCTTCTTCTTAAGATTAAGTGTTAAATTCCGCTTAATACTTAATAATTTCTTTGTTTAAGTCAGTTTCTATATTAGATCATTTGCTCAACTGGGATCAACAAGTGGTATCAGAGCATGTGATCTAGAAACTATAATCAAGAAGAAGTTCTATTCAAGAAGTTAAGATGTCTGACGAAACTCACATGGTGACTGCATCAAAGGTTCCCATGCTCAAGCATGGTGAGTATCAAATCTGGAGAATGCGAATGAGGCAATACATTCGTATGATTGACTATGCCATCTGGGATGTTGTTGAAAAAGGTGATACTCTTCCTTTGAAGGGTGCTGATAGTAAAGCAATAGAAATTGTTAGTGAAGTTGACAAGGCCAAAAGGAAATTAGAGATTAAAGCTCATAGTATTCTTTCTATGGGAATACCTAATGAGTATGCTTTGGACTTTGAAAGATATGAGTCAGCTAAAGAGTTACTGGATGCTCTTGAGACATGATTTGTTTCATTTAGGGAGATGTTTACATCTCAACTTCTGCTACTTCGTCTAGAGAAGTTCGTACAAGACTTTGTTTATTTTGTCATCATCAAATAGGGGAAGATTGTTGGGATTCTTGATTTGATGAGACAAAGTAAATATAAGAATGAAACTAAGGGACTTAAAGTGACAAAGATAAAACCTACAAAAAGATGGAAGGACTTGATTGAAAAAGAATATTTATTGTTTAGTCCTTCGTAGAGATTTGTAAACCATAATCCTCTAGTATATAAAGAGGACATGGGGTGTAAGTTTTATTAAATAAGTCTTCCATAATGTAGTCAAAGGTGTGTGTGTGTGTAACCTAGACGCGTTCCTATAAACGTCTAGGGTTAGAGTTTGTTTAGTTTAGCCTCAAGGATCTTTGATCCCTGTTACAAGTTAAGTGTAACCGTATTATTCTGATCAAATAGTATTTGAGGCTTGGAGTGTTATTAATAAAAACCTTGTGTCAATAACTTTGATTTGTTTTAATTCCGCTGCGTACCAAGTTTATTATCATTGTTATTGTTAAACCCTAGAAGCTCTAAATGATCCATGGAGTCTAACAAACTCCACAATTGGTATCAGAGCTTGGGGAGCTCGTTACCTAGGGATTCGCAAGGTTTTATTGGTCGAAGAATGGCGAAAAGAAGACAAAATTCGAATCAGGAATTTTTCGTATAAGTTTCTGAAGCACTGTTTTGAAACGATCATAACTTTTTCGTTAACCCTTGGATCATGACGAAATTGTTGGTGGACGTTGTCTATATATTCATCTAACTTTTCACCGAAGGGATTGTCAATCGGAGCTCTCAATCGAAAGTTATTACTTGTCGAAAACTGCTGCTGAAGGAAGGTGACGTTTTTATGAAAATCGAATTTTTAAGGTCCGTTCTTTAAATTATTGAAGCTGATTTGCAAATAAGTCTTACAACATTGATATCAACTGGTCCTACTTCAGCTTACTTCCTTGTTCTAAATATTTTTGGTCAGTTGCTAATTGTTTTACTCGTGTTAATTGGAAGTGAACTGGTACTAACGTAATTGGTTTATACTATGATTATCTTAATATTTTTATGTTGACGTGGGAAGATGTGACTAATTATGTTCAGTAGCAAGATTGAGTAGCAAGATATTGGTTCTTTAATAGTCTCCTACTGATTTAATAAACATGGGACGGTGGCATGATTATTATTGCAATGAATTGGTGTGATATACTAAGATTGTGGGTCAGTGCCTTTATTCGAATCCTCATGATACAAATTGAACGAGATGTTGGTGCTGAATTTATTTATGTTGAACGTGCATGAGAAACTATATGTGATGGTTAGTGGTTCTTTTTGATCATGATTACGAGAGTGTGTCAAGGAAAAGGAACAATGGAGCAGCTTGGATCTATCATTTGGATTATGTGGGAAGGCTGTTTGACGAAGACAAATTTTGTGATACTTGTTATTTCCTACTATTGGTTCTTCGAGTTACTACTGCTCGTGATCGGTAACAACTTCTAGGATTCTTGTTACACTTACCACTGCTATGCTTGAGTGTTACCACTGCTACTTTGCTCGTTACCACTGCTAGCATATTTAGGTTACCACTGCTAGTATTGTTCGTTACTACTGCTGTGACCTACTGCTTTCGTGATTGTATCTACTGCTCGTGCTTTACAACAGCTGCTCGTTATGTTTTTAACTGCTGCTACTTGTTGAATTTGCTGCTAGTGTGTTGTTACTGCTGCTCGACTGCTGCTACGTATCTGCTATTATGAATCTGCTGCTACTTTCGAGATACTACTACTCGTTGATTTGTAAACTGCTGCTACGAATAGTATCTACTTCTACTCACCTATCAATACTGTCACGACAGAAGTACCTACAAGTTTTGATTGGACGGTGGTCATGCATTATGGTTAGTCATGAATTGATTATTTTAATGTTGGGTGAAGTGCTATGTTTAATTGGTTTAAAAAGATCTCAACATGGACATGCTGTTTTGATATTTAATGTTGGGTGTACGTAGATGTTTATCACAATGATTGAGAGATTGGACATTGCATGTGCATTTGTTTCTTATTCCCATCATGGGTCAGTTAAAATTTGTTATTATTTTGACCTACTGATTGAAGCACATATTTTTTTTGATTTTGCATTGTGAAGTATACATGGGAGCTTATGAGATTTATTTGTGATTC
Source organism: Chrysanthemum seticuspe (assembly GCA_019973895.1). NCBI lineage: Eukaryota > Viridiplantae > Streptophyta > Magnoliopsida > Asterales > Asteraceae > Chrysanthemum > Chrysanthemum seticuspe. Next base: position 184,000,156 of record BPTQ01000005.1, read on the forward strand.
TTATGGGTAAAGTTACAAGGCGAGAGGAGAAGTCGAGTGTATTGGATTTTTGGCGACACACATGATATTGGTTCACACGCACAAAAGGAGTTTGGACTTTGTTCTTAAAAAGATTTAAAAAACTCGTTTTTGGTTTTTATTAATTAATTGATTACGAAGAGGATTATTTATCACTTATTTGAAGGTGAAGTGGAATTACTTAGATGCGTGTTCTTATTATATTTTTAAACGGCGGAATCGTTTAAAAGTAACTTGTTCGTGCTTCAATGATTGTGACGAAGAATTGACATAACACTTGAAGGAGTTACGTTGTTGTGCTCAGTGATTATTGTCAAGAGATTGCGGTCTCCCTATACATTGGTTAGTACGTTCAGAGTCACGTGGATAAACAAGACATAAGATACAAGTTTGGGTGATTTTACTTCTTCATCAAATTCGTTATATTTGATTTTCTTCACAAGTAATCATTAAAAGGAGCTTACAGATTTGAAGAATCATTTGATGTTCATGCACCACTCAAGGGGAAGTGTTTGATTTTTACTATTGTTGATCATTATTACTACTGCTAGTTGGAGTTTTCTACTGTTTTGGATTCATTTTTAGTAAGCATTTTGGTGTTCTTCATGGAGGGCAATTCGAAACATTAGACGGCTTAGATTGGAAGTATGATATTGGTTCGTGGTGGTCAAGATCATTATTTGCATACGTTCCCTATTTGGATAATAACAAAAAGGGGAAGAGATGTTTGAGTGGCATGGCATGGATTAAGGGGAAGACAAAGGAAGACATACTTGTTTCATTCATGGCGAGATCCCTGATCTCAATTTCTCTACTTCGTCTAGGGAAGTTCGTTCAAGAATGGTTTTGTCATTATCAACTAGGGGAAGATTGTTGGGAATTATACGTTTGAGTTGATAAGACAAAAAGAATGAAACAAGAGGGACTTAATATGACAAGAAGGAAACCTACAAAAAGATGGAAGGACTTGCTTGAAAAAGAAATTTTATTTATTAGTCCTTTGTAGTATTTTGTAAACCCTAATCCTCTAGTATATAAAGAGGACATAGGTGTAGGTTTTAAATAATTAAGTCTTCTATAATGTAGTCTAAAGGTGTGTGTGTGTGTAACCTAGACGTGTTCCTATAAACGTCCAGGGTTAGAGTTTGTTTAGTTTAGCCTCAAGGATCTTTGATCCCTGTTACAAGTTTAGTGTAACCGTATTATTCTGATCAAATAATATTTGGGGCTTGGAGTGATTATTAAATATAAACCTTGTGTCAATAACAATTAATGTTTTGTTCTATGTTCTGTTGCGTATAACCATTGTTATTGTTTAACCCTAAGGCTCAAAACGATCTCAAGGAGTCTATCAAACTCCACAATACGTATTTTTTATATCTAAGGTTTCTGCAAGCCCAGGTATTCTTATTGAGGGGTCGTTTTAAAATGTATAATGATAAGGTTTTAAAATGTACCTTTTTGAGGGGTCGTTTAAGCCCTTATTTGATCACTTTTGTATCCGTTATTACTTAATATCGTTCCTTTTCACTTTTTAGGTCTCTTGAAGGCAAATTGCTGTAATGGTACTTATTTGGACGAAGAAAATGGCCAAAGTCAAGAATCGAGACACTCCAGCTGCTGAAAACACAAGGTGAAGGCGTCACTGCTTAACTGCGACGCCGTCGGAGGATTTTGTGACGGGACAGAAGCCAAAACTCTTATTTTCAAGTGACGACGTCAAGTTATAAAAGAGTAGACCGTCGCAACTCAGACGGCCTAGATTCAATCCAGACGGCGTCAGAAGCTGAAGAGGACGGCGTCACAAGCACAAGGTGACGTCGTCGCAAGACTAACGTGGCCAAGACGAAACCCTAATGACGGCGATCCGACGGCGTCACAAAACATAAGGTGACGCCGTCGCAGATGCAATCTTATATATAGAATCCGAATTTTTTAGTATTTGTGTGTAGTCTTTTGGAGTAAAAACCTAAACCGAACCAAGGCTGTCTTGTACAGTATTTTAGGATTCCAAACCCTATCTTACACCAAGATAAGTGCTTTACTTCATTAATTCAATTATGTCTTTGATTATTTGTGTGTATGCTTGCATGTTTACCATGTCCGGCTAAATTACTTGTGTGTTTGCTTAGATGTATGAAACCTAGTTGTTAATTATTGTTAGGTTGTCTCTTATCTTAATTGTAATTGGCTTAGGAGTGCGACTAGGCTATCGTTGTGTTTAATACTTGATAAATCTTTGATAGTTTCTGAATGACTTAGTGGATTTCGTTTACTAAACCCAAAGATAACCTCAAAGTTAGTTTATGAATGACTTAGTGGATTTTGTTTACTACACTTAAAGGTGACTTCAAAGAGTTAGGGAATGCACACCTTACAACCTTAGAAAACATAACGCGTTAAGAATAAGGACGTGACAATTCAACCATCAATAGGAGATAACTAGGGAGTAGTAGCATCTAGGTAAACACCTCTTTAACTATCATACGAGCACACAACAACAGACATAGACTACTGATAAGGTTTTAAAATGTACCTTTTTGAGGGGTCGTTTAAGCCCTTATTTGATCACTTTTGTATCCGTTACTGCTTAATATCGTTCCTTTTCACTTTTTAGGTCTCTTGAAGGCAAACTGCTGTAATGACACTTATTTGGACGAAAAGGCGCGAATATATGAAGAAAATGGCCAAAGTCAAGAATCGAGACACTCAAGCTGCTAAATTACAAGGGGACGGCGTAACGGCTTAATCTGCGACGCCGTCGGAGGAATTTGTGACGACACAGAAGAGAAATTGCTAGTTTTTGGAGGACGGCGTCGGGCTTTAAAAGAGTAGGCCGTCGCAACTCAGACGACCTAGATTCAATCCAGACGGCGTCAGAAGCTAAAGAGGACGGCGTCACAAGCATAAGGTGACGCCGTCGCAAGATTAACTTGGCCAAGACGAAACCCTAATGACGGCGACACGATGGCGTCACAAATCATAAGGTGACGTCGTCGCACATGTAATCTTATATATAGAATCCGAATTTATCAGTTTTAAAGAGGAGTCTTTTGGGTAAACTTTTGGAGTAAAACCTAAACCGAACCAAGGTCGTATTTTAGGGTTCTAAACCCTATCTTACACCAAGATAAGTTGTTTAATTCATTAATTTAATTATATCTTCAATTATTTGTGTGTATGCTTGCATGTTCTCCATGTCCGGCTAATTTACTTGTGTGTTTGCTTAGGGAATATGAAACTTAATTATTGAATATTGATTGGTTGTTTCTTATCTTAGTTGATTAATGATCTAGTAATGCGATAGGTCATTCGTTGTGTACTTAATGCTTGATTAATCTTTGTGAACCTTAGGTTATAGCACTTTGAGTTGTTGTAAGCTAAACTATCCAAAGAGGCCTTAGAGTTAGAGTTTATCATTCCTAGGGGGTTTTGTAGACGAGACCCTTTGGTAACTTCAAAGAGTAGGGAGAAACGCATACCCTACAACTTTAGACACACAACGCAACTAGGAATAATGACGTGACAATTCAACCACCAATAGGAGATAATTAAGGAGTAGTAAAAACCTAAGTAAACACATCTTTAAACTATCATACGAGCACACAATAATTAGACATAGACTACCACCACCTTAGTTTAGATAATTAGATAATAGTAGAGTAATCGGTAGAAATACCAACCCCCCAAATCCAAACCCCGAGATTCGTACTTTTCCTTTCCTAAAAAAACATAAAAAAGATAAAAAATAATCTTCCTCAACCCCAACCTTAGCGTAGTAACTTCTCACTAGCATTGCTATTCCCCTAGAGAACGATATCAATTCCCGTGGCTTACCCTAATACTACACTACAACGATTAGGTTCACTGCCTAGGGTGTTGAAAAACTTGCTCGACGAAAAGGAAGTTCCTTTGACCCCGAACGCGCTGTGTAAGCGTATCAAGTTTTTGGCGCCGCTGCCGGGGAATAGAATAGCTAGTTAGTAGTCCACCTCGTTTAGGTTTCTTTGCTTGATTCCTATCAAGTAAACTTTTTTCTCATTTTTAGCTTCCTTTTAGTCTATCCCCCTTCTTCGTGACCTTTGTTCGTAAAAACCATCACTCACCATGATACGTATCTTCCACCGAAGATTCTTCACTCTACCCGTTCCCAATCCTGAGGTTGAGAACGCATTCCCACAAAACCCTTCACCTATTCACCATTTTGGAAATCACCTAGGGCATAATGAGATAAATTGGCAGCAACAAAGTCCTTTCTATGACTCTGATTCCGATGAGGAACTTGATTATGGTGAAGTACTTGATAGCGGGGAGGTCATTAATGGAGTTAGTTGTGAAATTGAGGAAGACCCCTCCCAATGTTTTGACCCTAGGTGTAGGATTGAGAAAGATGGCCCCTTTAACATGCAATTCCCTTGCAAAATAGGACTAGAGGGGTTCGATGCTTATTTGAATTCATTCTTGCCTTTAAACTTAATCTCAAGAGACTTATACAATACAATCAAGATCAATGAGTTAACTTATCAAGGGAACAATGTTGTTGAAGCAATCACTCATTTGCACATGTTTGTTGGAAGTTTTGCTTATTTGGTAGAGTTCATGGTCTTAGAAGACTTAGGAGAATTTATTGATAACGACCTCACTCAAGTAATTTTTGGAAAACCTTTCAAAAAATTGACTAGGTTGAATGAACGGATGATTGATGGTCTAATTACATTCTCTGATGAAGTTGAAGATTCCGTCTACAAAATTCCACGCACTCATCCTAGGTTTAAACATAAGGACATTGAGGCTTGTAATAGAATGACCCCTATTCCATTGCTTAGTGAAAGGGATAAGCAAAGTGGGCTTAGGTACCCATATGAGAAAACTAAGCGGTATTACAAAAAATGCCTTGAATTAGGAGATGATTACAAAAAGAATGAAAGAGCGTTGGAATGGCTTAAGTATGAGCACGAGAGCGTGCGCGAGGCAACGTAGGAGCACGACTACGAGTCTAGCTACAAGACTCTTAAATAAAGAAAAGCACTTCGTGGGAGGCAACCCATGCTTAATTGTTTGCTTGTTAGTGTCATATATCTTTTATTGATTATTTATTGTCATGTTTAAATTTGTAAAAATGCTTTATTTTGTTTTTAACCTCGTCTTAATTGCATATAAAGGTATTTTACATAAAGGATAGGTGTAGGGAGGATTACACACGTTTTCATAAGAAACGTGAACATGAGAATAACAATTAATTAAAAGATATATTTGCGTGTTTGTTCGAGTCAAATGCTTGTATCGAGTCATAATGGATGTTTTGCAGAAATTTTTCCAGATTCTAAAGATGTAAATTTTCCAGAATTTTTCCAGAAAATCGCAGACCAGTTTTTGTCAGGATAACCTGACGGCGTCAGGAAAGAGTAAAAACATCAGATTACTTTTTCTCGTTTTCTGAGCTTCTTATAAAATTTTGGAATTTTCCAGGTCTTAATTTTCTTAGAAATTTTGTAAACATCCATTCCACAAGCATTATATCCTAGTTTAAATCGAGTCTTATATATTATTACCGCCGATTTTACGCGAAGGTTTCATTTGTTTTCTTCAAGTGTCCAGGTTTTGTTTATCAAGAAGAAGTTACATAATATTGAGGAGCTTTTCACGCATAAATTCTTCTTGGAAAGGATTTAACCACTACTTCACACACGGATCCTACCGAGCTAATCAGGGGAGTACTAGTTTCTTTCGTTTTTGATTACCTTCTTTTATCATAACTTTGATACTTTCAGGGAACATTGGGGACAATGTTCAGTTTAAGTGTAGTGAGGGAAAATAAAACGGGAACTTTGAAACTATGCTTATCCTTGATTATTTGCTTTGTCTAATTGCATTTGCGTAATAAACCATGAGAAAATGTCGGTTAGGATAATTTTGGCACCAAATTTAAAATTTTTCATGACATATAGGAGTGGGCCATTAGTCTTAACAAAAGCGTCTCACGGATAGGAAGTTATATGACTAGCACAAAACCCTTTACCACTTAAATTCCACCAAAAATGTGAGGATCGCCTTAGATTAGTAGGAATTGAAGCATTCATCTTCAATGCTTAGAGTGTGAACCGGTAGTATATTAGATTCTAGAACTTGTTTTGTGATGCATTCCGAGATCGCTAGTGAGACTACACTTGTGTAGTTAGGAATAACTAAATGATAAGAGGCATTAGGATAACCCTTGTTTGATACCCGTAATATAATTACTTCTTCCACATCGGTTGAGTAATTCCCACACACCTTTGCGTTGTACTCATCTTTAGTACACGATACCCCTAGCTAACCCCTCAGAGCCTATCCTTTTTGCGGTTCTCGTGATGTTTCGGTTTTCCAGAATATCAATGAAGAGCATTGTTTACACCCCACCCCAAATGTACACCCAAATCGCCTTAGCCTACCTTGTATGCACTCACTTTTAGTGCATTATTGTTATCACCCTAAACCCTTAGTTCAATTATCTAATTATTTGCATGAGTTGCTAAGTTGAGTCATATCTTTTGTACACAGTTTTGGGACGATTGGGACTCATGGGAAAAGTTAAAGTTTTAAATGACTAAAAGGGAACGCCAATTCCCTTATCTGCGTAATAACGTACTCCAAGTGTTTTGATCTTTTCAATTCGGGTCATATTAGTGTTAGAGTAATAAAAACTCAAGTGTAGGGATGTGCTATAAATCCCTATTATTTTGATGTTGTTGTAGAGGATGGTAGAGTAAAAGTGTATGAAAAAAAAAAATGGAAAAAAAATATAGAAAATGAGAAAAAGAAAAAAAATAGAGTGTAAAAAAAAAAAAAAAAAAAAACATACGGGCTACCATCCTACATCTATCTTTAAATTTATGTTTGTTTATTTCAGTTATATAGAGTTTAGAGTGTCGAGTCTTGGCTTAGCAACGCTATTCTTCATATGCATGTAACATAGAGATTTTTGACTTGCCACTACTAAATAGCCTATCTCACCAAACCCTTTGTCTCCCTACCGTAAGCCTAACGTTACAACCCTTTAAAGACCTCTCTGATAGTCTATCCTAGGTGCTTATGCCAAAGCGATGGAGGTTTGATCTATTCTCAAGCCTATGGTAATCCATGTACTAGGACCGGTTAATGAGTGTTTATCTTCCATTTCCAATTTGCTATATTTCATATACACCCGAGAGATGTGAGTATCCAAACACCCCATGTGAGGTGCTAGTATGTAATTTTCGTGCTTGTTATGACTTTTGCGGGGCTTATATGTGTTGTGGACTGTTTTAAACCAATGCTTCATGACCCCTAACTTATAAATTAATTGGCTAAAAGCACATTTGCTTGAGGACAAGCAAATACCAAGTGTAGGGATATTTGATAAGGTTTTAAAATGTACCTTTTTGAGGGGTCGTTTAGGCCCTTATTTGATCACTTTTGTATCCGTTACTGCTTAATATCGTTCCTTTTCACTTTTTAGGTCTCATGAAAGCAAACTCCTGTAATGACACTTATTTGGACGAAAAGGCGCGGATATATGAAGAAAATGGCCAAAGTCAAGAATCGAGACACTCAAGCTGCTAAATTACAAGGGGACGGCGTCACTGCTTAATCTGCTACGCCGTCGGAGGAATTTGTGACGACACAGAAGAGAAATTGCTAGTTTTTGGAGGACGGCGTCGGGCTTTAAAAGAGTAGGCCGTCGCAACTCAGACGGCCTAGATTCAATCCAGACGGCGTCAGAAGCTAAAGAGGACGGCGTCACAAGCATAAGGTGACGCCGTCACAAGATTAACTTGGCCAAGACGAAACCCTAATGACGGCGACACGACGGCGTCACAAATCATAAGGTGACGCCGTCGCACATGTAATCTTATATATAGAATCCGAATTTTTCAGTTTTAAAGAGGAGTCTTTTGGGTAAACTTTTGGAGTAAAACCTAAACTGAACCAAGGTCGTATTTTAGGGTTCTAAACCCTATCTTACACCAAGATAAGTTGTTTACTTCATTAATTTAATTATGTCTTCAATTATTTGTGTGTATGCTTGCATGTTCTCCATGTCCGGCTAATTTACTTGTGTGTTTGCTTAGGGAATATGCAACTTAATTATTGAATATTGATTGGTTGTTTCTTCTCTTAGTTGATTAATGATCTAGTAATGCGATAAGTCATTCGTTGTGTACTTAATGCTTGATTAATCTTTGTTAACCTTAGGTTATAGCACTTTGAGTTGTTGTAAGCTAAACTATCCAATGAGGCCTTAGAGTTAGAGTTTATCATCCCTAGTGGGTTTTGTAGACGAGACCCTTTGGTAACTTCAAAGAGTAGGGAGAAACGCATACCCTACAACTTTAGACACACAACGCAACTAGGAATAAGGACTTGACAATTCAACCACCAATAAGAGATAATTAAGGAGTAGTAAAAACCTAAGTAAACACATCTTTAAACTATCATACGAGCACACAATAATTAGACATAGACTACCACCACCTTAGTTTAGATAATTAGATAATAGTAGAGTAATCGGTAGAAATACCAACCCCCCAAATCCAAACCCCGAGATTCGTACTTTTCCTTTCCTAAAAAAACATAAAAAAATAAAAAATAATCTTCCTCAACCCCAACCTTAGCGTAGTAACTTCTCACTAGCAGTCCTATTCCCCTAGAGAACGATATCAATTCCCGTGGCTTACCCTAATACTACACTACAATGATTAGGTTCACTGCCTAGGGTGTTGAAAAACTTGCTCGACGAAAAGGAAGTTCCTTTGACCCTAAACGCGTTGTGTAAGTGTATCAACTACATTCACCTTAGCTTAGATAATTAGATAGTAGAAGTAATCGGTAGAAATACCAACCCCCAAATCCAAACCCCGAGATTCTTAACTTTCAATTTCCTAAAAAAATATATAAAGATAAAAAATAATCTTCCTCAACCCCAACCTTAGCGTAGTAACTTCTCACTAGCATTCCTATTCCCCTAGAGAACGATATCAATACCCGTGGCTTACCCTAATACTACACTACAACGATTAGGTTCACTGCCTAGGGTGTTATAAAACTTGCTCGAAGAAAAGGAAGTTCCTTTGACCCCGAACGACGCGTGTAGCGTTATCAAGTTTTTGGCGCCGCTCCCGGGGAATAGAATTGCTAGTTAGTAGTCCACCTCGTTTAGGTTTCCTTTGCTTGATTCCTATCAATTAAAATTTTCTCATTTTTTAGCTTTCTCATAGTCTATCCCCCTTCTTCGTGACCTTTGTTCGTAATCCCATCACTTTTCATCATGGAAGGTGATAACCACCCACCATTCATCAACCCACTACCAATTGACCCGCCAAGAGCCCGTACTCTTGGTGAATACTCAAGACCAAGCCACCTAGGCTATAGGAACACCATTGAGCTTCCCGACCAAGCCCAAACTACGGCCCTGCGATCCGACACCATCCGGTTGGTGCAAAATGGATGTGCATTCCATGGACTTCGTTCCGAAGATCCAAATCAGCATCTAAGGGATTTCCTTAAAATTGTCGATTCCATCGACCTTGATGCTACTACTCGGGAGACCACTCGCTTGCGTCTCTTCCAATTCTCTCTACGGGACCAAGCTAGTAATTGGCTTGACCGACTTCCTGCCGGATCCATCTCAAGCTGGGATGATCTCACCACTCGTTTCCTCGCCCAATTTTTCCCACCGGAGAGAACTACCAAACTTAGGAATGACATCTTGATGTTCCAACAATGTCAAGGCGAAACTCTATACGAGGCGTGGACTCGATTTAAGGACTTTCTCCACAAAGTCCCTCATCACGGCATCGATCTTTGGCTTCTAGTCCAAATCTTTTACGATCGCGTCAACTTCTCAACTAAGAAATCCATCGACCAAGCGGCCGGTGGTAAACTTAGTAAACTCACCGTGGAAGAATCGTGGGGTACAATAGAGGACCTTGCCCTCTATGAAAACGAATGTTGGAATGACCCCCGTGAGTTGTCCAAAACTGATAAGGCAGTCTCTTTGCCTCCCATTGACTCCCAACCTTCCAATCGTAGGACGCTCGAACTTGAAGATCAAGCCAAATTCCTAATGAGCTCCTACGAGACTCCTAAGCTCGAGCCAAATAACTTAGTAAAATCCTACAACAACCCTCCAAACACCGGAACTTCCACTAGTCTTGAGGGAATGGTGTCCAAATTCATGTCATCTCAAGAAGCTCGATTGACGCAGCTTGAAGCCGATTTCAAGCAACGACAAAGCGAGATGACAATCAAGCTCGACACCCTCTTAAAAGCCTTCAATGGACAAAGGGATGAAATACAAGAAAAAATGGCGGAGATGATGGACTTAGTGAAAGAGTACCCTAAGACGAAGATTCCCGAGAAGGTGCTAGTGAGGAACGATGAGCACGTCACCCCCACTTTTTCTGTTAATGCCATTTCCATTGCTTCCGATGAGGATGGAGCAGTCAAAAAGAAGGAGCCTGAGAGCAGCAAGGATAGTAAGGATAAGAATGAGGATCGGACTGATGATGAACCCAAATTCATCAAGCATTACCTTAAGCATGAGATCAATAAGAAAACAATCGTTAACCAAGTGAAAAACTTTAGGTGCAATGATGTTCTTAGAAAAGCCCTCTTAGGTGAAATTAGAGAGGAAGAGTATGACACCATGCCTATTGGACCTATGTACGAGTCGATTCTGAGAAAGCCAGTAACTAAGAAGCAAGAGATCTCTGGGAACTTTGTAATTCCATGTAGCATAGGTGACTTAGAGAACCTAAATGCCTTGGCCGACCAGGAATCCGATGTAAACATAATGCCGTTGTCAGTCTATAATAAGTTGACTAAGGAGGAGCCGACCAAGACCAATCTTAGACTTTCCTTAGCAAATCATTCATATGTTTATCCCATAGGAATAGCGGAGGATGTCTTAATTGAGGTTGCCAATATTGTCTATCCGGTAGACTTCGCAATTGTAGACATTGAGGAAGATAAAAACCTGCCATTAATCCTGGGAACACCTTTCCTGACCACCGCCAAGGCAACCATCAAATGCGGTGAAGGGATTATGATACTCAAAAGTGGAAAAGGACAAGTTAGGATACCTATTGTTCCGAGATATCCTTTGAAGATTATAGAGAAGGTAAAAGATAAGAATTCGCAGGTCTCTAATAATGCTGTTAAGAAGAAAACGGCTGAATGGGAAAAAAGGCTTAGAGAATTCATGGTTCAAGGGTTAAATGCGACATTGTGGAAACGTGATAAAAATTTAGGAAATAACTATACCACAATACCACAAACTCAAAAGAACCCTAAGGAATTTTTGAATGGAGAAAAGGTGCTTTTGTATAAATCAAGAATAAAAGCATTATGGCGAAGGAGTAAGCCAAGATGGTTTGGACCAAATACGGTGAAAGAAACTAATCTAAAAAATAAAACCGTTATCATAATAGACGATTTTGGAAGAGAATTCACGGTGAGCATACAACGTCTACAACCTTATGATGAAGGCTTAGTGGAAGAAAGGAAGGATGGCAATGAAGTCACGTAGGGGCACGACTTCGAGTCTAGCTACAAGACTCATAAATAAAGAAAAGCGCTTCGTGGGAGGCAACCCATGCTTAATTGTTTGCTTGTTTGTGTCGTGTATCTTTTATTGATTGTTTATTCTCATGTTTAAATTTGTAAAAATGCTTTATTTTGTCTTTAACCTCGTCTTAATTGCATATAAAGGTATTTTACATAAAGGATAAGTGTAGGGAGGATTACATACGTTTTCAAAAGAAACGTAAACATGAGAATAACAATTCATTAAAAGATATATTTGTGTGTTTGTTCGAGTCAAATGATTGTATCGAGTCATAATGGATGTTTTGCAGAAATTTTTCCAGATTATAAAGATGTAAATTTTCTAGAATTTTTTTTCAGAAAATCGCAGACCAGTTTTTGTCAGGATAACCTGACGGCGTCAGGATTACAACCTGATGGCGTCAGGAAGGAGTAAAAACAACATATTACTTTTTTCTCGTTTTCTAAGCTACTTATAAATTTTTGGAATTTTCAAGGTCTTAATTTTCCAGAAATTCTGTAAACATCCATTCCACAAGCGTTATATCCTAGTTTAATAGAGTCTTATATATATTATTACCGCCGATTTTACGCGAAGGTTTCATTTGTTTTCTTCGAATGTGCAGGTTTTATTTATCAAGAAGAAGAAACAAAAGATTGGAAGGAACTTTTCACGCATACATTTTTCTTGGAAAGGATTTAACCACTACTTTACACGGATCCTACCGACCTAATCAGGGGAGTACTAGTTTCTTTCGTTTTTAGTTACCTTCCATTATCATAACTTTGATACTTTCGGGGAACATAGGGGACAATGTTCAGTTTAAGTGTAGGGAGGGAAAATAAAATGGGAACTTTGAAACTATACTTATCCTTGATTATTTGCTTTGTCCAATTGTATTTGTGTAATAAACCATGAGAAAATGTTGGTTAGGGTAATTTTGGCACCAAATTTAAATTTTTTCATGATATATAGGAGTGGGCCATTAGTCTTAACAAAAGCGTCTCACGGATAGGAAGTTGCATGACTAGCACAAAAACCCTTTACCACCTAAATTCCACCCAAAATGTGAGGATCGCCTTTAGATTAGTAGGAATTAAAGCATTCATCTTTAATGCTTAGAGTGTGAACCGGTAGTATATTAGATTCTAGAACTTGTTTTGTGATGCATCCCGAGATCGCTAGTAAGACTACACTTGTGTAGTTAGGAATAACTAAATGATAAGAGGCATTAGGATAACCCTTGTTTGATACCCGTAATATAATTACTTCTTCCACATCGGTTAAGTAATTCCCCTACACCCTTTGCGTTGTACTCATCTTTAGTACACGATACCCCTAGTTAACCCCTCAGAGCCTATCCTTTTCACGGTTCTCGTGATGTTTCGGTTTTTCCGGAATATCAATGAAGAGCATTGTTTACACCCCACCCCCAAATATACACCCAAATCGCCTTAGCCTACCTTGTATGCACTCACTTTTAGTGCATTATTGTTATCACCCTAAAACCTTAGTTCAATTATCTAGTTGCTTGCATGAGTTGCTAAGTCGAGTCATATCCTTTGTACACAGTTTTTGGGACGATTGGGACTCATGGGAAAAAGTTAAAGTTTATAAAATGATTGAAAGGGAACATTAATTTCCCTAATTTGCGTAATAACATACCCCAATTGTTTTTGATCTTTTCAATTCGGGTCAAATTAGTGTTAGAGTAATAAAAACTCAAGTGTAGGGATGTGCCTATAAATCCCTATCATTTTGATGTTACCGTAGAGGATGGTAGAGTAAAAGTGTAAGAAAAAAAAAATCGAAAAAATAAATAGAAAAAAAAAGAAAAAAATAGAGTGTTCAAAAAAAAAAAAAAAAAAAAAAAAAAAACATACGGGCTACCATCCTACATCTATTTTTAAAATTTATGTTTGTTTGTTTCAGTTATTTAGAGTCTAGAGTGTCGAGTCTTGGCTTAGCAACGCCATTCTTCGTATGCTTGTAACATAAGAGATTTTTGACTTGCCACCACTAAATAGCCTATCCCACCAAACCCTTTGTTTCCCTACCGTAAGCCTAACATTACAACCTTTTAAAGACCTCTTTGATAGTCTTTCCTAGGTGCTTACGCCAAAGCGATGGAGGTTTGATCTATTCTCAAGCCTATGGTAATCTATGTACTAGGACCGGTTAATGAGTGTTTAATCTTCCATTTCCAACTTGTTATATTTCATATACACCCGAGAGAGATGTGAGTATCCAAACACCCCATGTGAGGTGCTAGTATGTAATTTCCGTGCTTGTTATGACTTTTACGAGGCTTATATGTGTTGTGGACTGTTTTAAACCAATGCTTCATGACCCCTAACTTATAAATTAATTGGCTAAAAGCACATTTGCTTGAGGACAAGCAAATACCAAGTGTAGGGATATTTGATAAGGTTTTAAAATGTACCTTTTTGAGGGGTCGTTTAAGCCCTTATTTGATCACTTTTGTATCCGTTATTACTTAATATCGTTCCTGTTCACTTTTTAGGTCTCTTGAAGGCAAATTGCTGTAATGGCACTTATTTGGACGAAAAGGCGCGGATATACGAAGAAAATGGCCAAAGTCAAGAATCGAGACACTCCAGCTGCTGAAAATACAAGGTGACGGCGTCACTGCTTAACTGCGACGCCGTCGGAGGATTTTGTGATGGGACAGAAGCCAAAACTCTTATTTTCAAGTGACGACGTTAAGTTATAAAAGAGTAGACCGTCGCAACTCAGACGGCCTAGATTCAATCCAGACGGCGTCAGAAGCTGAAGAGGACGGCGTCACAAGCACAAGGTGACGCCGTCGCAAGACTAACGTGGCCAAGATGAAACCCTAATGACGGCGATCCGACGGCGTCACAAAACATAAGGTGACGCCGTCGCTGATGTAATCTTATATATAGAATCCGAATTTTTCAGTATTTGTGTGTAGTCTTTTGGAGTAAAAACCTAAACCGAACCGAGGTTGTCTTGTACAGTATTTTAGGGTTCCAAACCCTATCTTACACCAAGATAAGTGTTTTACTTCATTAATTCAATTATGTCTTTGATTATTTGTGTGTATGCTTGCATGTTTACCATGTCCGGCTAAATTACTTGTGTGTTTGCTTAGATGTATGAAACCTAGTTGTTAATTATTGTTAGGTTGTCTCTTATCTTAATTTTAATTGGCTTAGGAGTGCGACTAGGCTATCGTTGTGTTTAATACTTGATAAATCTTTGATAGTTTATGAATGACTTAGTGGATTTCGTTTACTAAACCCAAAGATAACCTCAAAGTTAGTTTATGAATGACTTAGTGGATTTCGTTTACTACACTTAAAGGTGACTTCAAAGAGTTAGGGAATGCACACCTTACAACCTTAGAAAACATAACGCGTTAAGAATAAGGACGTGACAATTCAACCATCAGTAGGAGATAACTAGGGAGTAGTAGCATCTAGGTAAACACCTCTTTAACTATCATACGAGCACACAACAACAGACATAGACTACATTCACCTTAGCTTAGATAATTAGATAGTAGAAGTAATCGGTAGAAATACCAACCCCCAAATCTAAACCCCGAGATTCGTAACTTTCAAATTCCTAAAAAAATATAAAAAGATAAAAAATAATCTTCCTCAACCCCAACCTTAGCGTAGTAACTTCTCACTAGCATTCCTATTCCCATAGAGAACGATATCAATACCCGTGGCTTACCCTAATACTACACTACAACGATTAGGTTCACTGCCTAGGGTGTTATAAAACTTGCTCGAAGAAAAAGAAGTTCCTTTGACCCCGAACGACGCGTGTAATAATCTAACCTAGGACCTAGGTTAGATTAGATACCAGTTGAGCAAACGATCTAATATAGAAACTGACTTAAACAAAGAACTTATTAAGTATTACGCGGAATTTAACACTTAATCTTAAGAAGAAGAACAGTAAACATTCAACACCTCAATATTATTATTAATACGAATACTCTAACCAGTATTAGGGTTTTACAACCTTGAAGTGTATCGACCTTAGATATAAAACATACGTATATCTAATCTAACCTAGGACCTCCTTTTATAGGCTAAGGAGTCCTTTACATTATACAATACGTAACCTACAAGATAAATATCTTTTACATATTTATCTAATACATAATACTAAACCGACAATAAAAGACTAGCAGTGGTTACAATAATCTATCAGTAGTTACACAATACTACTAGCCGTGGTTTGTCATCATCCGTGGTTACATCCTTCTATCCGTGGTTATATCAACTCTGTCCGTAGTTCCAGTACATAGAATAATTCTTGATCCAAGGAACCAAAAACCCAACAATCCTCCCCTAAACTTGATTCATTCCAACAAAATTCTCAAGTTTCCTTTAAGCTCAAAACATTTGGATTGGAGGATGTAGCCAAACACTTACCAGATTTAAGAATATTTTCATACTTCAGCAACAAATTGTAAGCTTGACCATCATAGGGCAACAACATCTTGATAATACCAGGCTTCAACATCTGAGCAATAACTGCTGGATACTTATTCAGTTGAGGATAATCACCTTCTACAAGCATATGAATAACTTCTCCAGAAACAGTTAAAACATGAACTCCACAAGTTTGATATAAAAAGCATCTTGTAACTTGACCATTGTAGAGTCCTTTCCATTCAGGTTCATCATGAGTAGGCTCAAATAAAATCTTCAAATGATGATAAACCAGTCTCTCATGATAATCATTTGGATGTACTTCACCAAACTTATTCTTGTAAAGTATCCAAAGATTCATCAAATCATCTCTATCAAAATACTAAAGCATTTGTGAAAATTTATTATACTCATAAACTTCATTGTTGAGTCTTTGAATTTTCTAAACTCCTTCACTTCCAACTTTAAGCTTAAACTCATAAGAAATAATTTGATTAACATCTTCAACTACTTTCAGTCTTTTAGAATCAGGTGTCTCCTGAACCTCATATTTTATCTTTCTTTTACTTTGAATCCACTCTTCATCCTTTTGAATCCACTCTTCTTCCTTTTTAGAATTCATTGGACAAAAATCATCATTATTAATCCTCATACATCTCTCATAAAGCTCATAAATTCTTTCAAAAGAACACCTATTAAGATTATCAGGAATATGAATGCCTAAATTCTTAATAATTTTCATCAATACATTCCTCATCTGTGCAATTGAAGGAGGTTTCTTTCTTATAACTTGCTTCCTTTCTTTACCAATCCTCCTTGCCCATAGACCCAAAAGTCTAGCTCTTTCCTCATCATCCAACAATGCCCATTCTTGTGCAGTATATTCATCATTTATTTGTTGAGAATCTTCAAGATAGTTTTGTGATTCATACAATGTAGCCAACCATTTCTGACTAGCTTCCTCTTCTTCTTGCTTCCTTTTCTCTAAAGCTGCTTGTTCTTCAGCTAACATGTTTCTTACATACTCTGCATCATAAGCTACTTGTTTTGCTTTACTTTTAAACTTCAGCTCTGGTACTGCAACCCCTTTACCTTTTCCAATATCAGATTGAACCACTTTCTTCTTCAAAGGTTCACCAATAACTAAACTTTTTCCTTTGGGTTTAGTTGCTGTAGATTGAACAGATAAAACAGGTGCAATGATGGATGTAGAAATAGACGAGGTTTTGTTTAGATTTATCAATGTACTTGCAGCTTCTTTCTCAACTTCTTTAGACTTAGATGATGATACAGAGAGAGTTGTAACAATAGTGGAAGTGGTTATGATAGCAGTGGGTATGATAATAGTGGGTACGATTGCTATGTCTGAAACTGCAGCAGTGGTTACAAGAGTACTAACCGTTGTTGCAGACATACTATCAGTGGTTGTGTCCTGCACTACTTCATCTTCTACAACATTCTTCAAATTTTCTAGAACTGCCTCATTCCCATCTTTATCAGATACCAAAAATTCTTGATCTCCACTATCAACATCTTCTTCCATAGATCCATCAACAGCCTCCCCTGAATTCATGCCTTCACTCCTCCCCTGTTTGGATACATCCTCCATATTCAGAGCTGGAGAGGAGTCCACCTTCTTTTTCTTTCTTCGCATAGCTTTCAAAACAGCAAGCCCAGGTCTTCTTATTTTCTCTAAAACCAATACCCTGTGCTTCAATCGCCTAATGTCTTTCCCCTGAAACACAGCTAGCCTCTGAAGACTTGAGATTATTTCCTCCATTTTGGCACATTTATCCGTCAATTCATTAAAACGTTCAAGAATATCCTCCCCACTTCGACCTGTGTGAACTGGTCCGAGAGGTGGTTCATTGGAAAAGTCATCATGTACCAACTTAGGATCCGTCAATTCAGTTTCATGTTCCAAACTATCCTCATCACTTCGAGCTGTGTTAACTGCTCCGAGAGGTGAATCCTTGGATATAGTAAACATAGCACCAGACCTTGCCTGATCATCTATGCACCCTGTAGTAGCCAATTGGCTAGGGATTCCTCCACCTGTGTTAAGTTCCAAAGAACTTTCCACATTAGGAGTTGCCAAAGGTTGGGTCTTATTTATGTTTCCACTATCCTGACCAGCATCTAAGCATGAATCAGTAGTGGAAGCCCTTCCAATCATGTCACCTCCACTCCATGTGACAGCCTCATTAACAACACCACTAACACCAGCCTGAGGTAGCTTGGTGCCCTTCAGTCTCCTAGTCCATACAATTGCTTTAACAGTGATTTGGGTTTGACTAGAAGTAAGTTGAGTGTCACTAACAGTGGTTTGAGGTAAACTAGCAGTAGGTTCAGAGGTACTAGCAGTGGGTTCAGTGACTATAGGTTAGGATTCAAGACCTTCAGCAAACTCAGGATCAGTAGGCAAAGTAAGCATGTGGGGAAACAAAGGAACATCTCTAATCTGTACATTTGGCTTCTGATTCCTCATATGTGCAAAAACCTTAGGAAGCATATGATGTACTTCATACTCTCTAGAATGCTCTACAGGTTCATCTATTAGGCTTTCCATAATCCATCCATTCCATTTTGATCCTTAGCTCGTCATGCATATCCAACAGCTGTAATAGATGTTATGGGCTAGGATAGTAGTAGGAAATCATGTATAGAACTAGTCTTTTAATTTGCACTTGAAGTTTCATTGTAAGCTGTAAGCTATAAGCTGTAAACTGTTTCTTGAATGAATGAACAATTTAACTTCAGTACTTCTTTTGCTTCTATAATGAACTTTCTTTTATCTGCAAAATGGTTAGTGGAAAAACAGAGCAACAAACAGTGGTTTGAACACAACTATCAGTGGTTAGAAACAAAAAAATAGCAATACTAAGATTACATAATAACAGTCCAATACTTATACAAACTGGTACAAAACAATTTGAGAGTTTGAGATTAATCATTCTAATACTAACAACAAGGTACTGAAACCTCCCCACATCAAAAGCTTTGGTGAGAAGATCAGCAACATTGAAATCAATATGAATTTTTACCATTTGAATCAACCTTTTCTCATTACAATCTATAATAAAGTGATGCCTTATCTCAATATGTTTATTTCTAGAATGTAAAACAGGATTTTTAATGATGCAAATTGTACTGTTATTATCAATGTAAATCTTAGTATGCATAAAATTGTACCCAAAATCTAGCAATTGATTCTGAATCCAAAGAACTTGACCACAGCAACTAGCAGCAGCCACATATTCAGCTTCAGTTGTAGAATTAGCCACAATAGTTTGCTTTTTACACTGCCAAGAAATTAATCTGCTTCCTAAAAACTGACATCCTCCAGTAGTAGACTTCCTATCCAAACTAGCACCAGCATAGTCACTATCTGTGTAGGCAACCAAATCAAAAGGGGAATCCTTAGAGTACCAAAGGCCCAATTTGGGATGACCTTTAAGATATCTAAAGATCCTCTTAACAGCATTCATGTGTAAGGTATTTGGTGTTACTTGAAATCTTGCACACACACATACTGAGAACATAATATCTGGCCTAGATGCTGTGAGATACATCAAAGATCCAATCATGGACCTGTACAACTTCAAATCAACTTTGGGTCTTCCATCATCTGGTAGCAGTGGTTTCTGAGTCTCCATTGGTGTACTTGCACTTTTTACATCTTGAAACCCAAACTTTTTCAAAACATCTGCTACATACTTGTCTTGACTAATGAAAATACCATCAGTCCTTTGTTGAACCTGTAGCCCCAAAAAGAAAGTGAGTTCTCCCATAGAACTCATCTAAAACTTATCATGCATAAGTTTCTCAAAATCCCTGCATAGCTCCTTGTTTTTAGAGCCAAAGATGATGTCATCTACATAAACCTGAACCAATAAAATATCATCTTTGTGCTTTCTAATGAACAAAGTTTTATCAATCAGCCCTCTTTTAAACCCATTGTCCATCAAATAAGTAGACATGCACTCATACCATGCCCTAGGAGCTTGATGCAACTCATACATAGCCTTCCTCACCCTGTAAACCTTGTCAGGATGATCAGGATCTTCAAAACCAGGAGGTTGACAAACATAAACCTCCTCATCAATTGTGCCGTACAAAAATGCACTTTTAACATCCATCTTATACACAACAAAATTCTTGAATGAAGCATAAGCCAAAAATAATCTAATAGCCTCTATTCTTGCAACTGGAGCAAACACTTCATCATAATCCAAACCTTCAGTTTGTGTGTATCCTTGAGCAACCAACCGTGATTTGTTCCTTACAACAATTCATCTTTCATCCCTCTTGTTTCTGAACACCCATTTAGTCCCAATAGCCCTTTTACCATTAGGAAGATCAACCAATGTCCAAACCTCTTGAAGCTTAAACTGTAAAAGCCCCTCTTGCATTGACTCTACCCAACCTTCTTCTGATAAAGCTTCTTCCACTCTCTTGGGCTCCTTTTGAGATAGAAAACAAGCAAACAGACAATTTTGCAGATCTTTATGACTGTTTCTTTTGTGAAGTGATCTTGCAAAGAACCCATGTTCAGGAAAAGGTTCAGTATTCTTAACCCTGCTTCTTGTTTGAACTGGAGTATTCAAGTTTCCAAGTATTTGTTCCTTGGGATGAATCTTGTGAATCCTTGTAGTGGTGATAAGACTTTCATGAATGACAGTTTTCAAATTAGACAAATCAGCATTGAAGAAATCATCCATGTCTTCATCATCAGTAGGAGTATCAATTTCTATCAAAGCAGTCATGTTAGGATCATGTGGATACTCCTCTTCAGCAAATAATGGCTTTGCATTAGGTCCAAAGAAAATGCTATCATCAGTACTTGCAGCCGGGATTTCACTTGACCTATCAGTGGTAGAAGATGGCTTAGCAGTGCTTGCAGAATTCCTCTTCTTCTTTTCAATTTCTTCTACCGACACTGAGTTATCTTTCAACAACTCATCCTTATCTGGATGATGATCAACATTGCCTCCATTATCCAGTACATCATCATCAGTTGGACCTTGCTTGTGAATGATTGGTGAGACAGTACCAGCTTTCCACTTTTCAACCAAATAGAATTCCTTTGGAGAATCAGCTTCCTTAGAATCTGTTTCTGCATCAGAATCCTTTTGTGCACCTGCATTAACATTAGTGGAAGTTCCTGCAATGATAGGCTCATAATTCATAGATTTGGTTAGCATATCAATATTAAACAGCCAGTCTGGTCCTTTGGTCTCAACACTAGGAGTCTTTTCACTGAATTAAACATGTAGATTCTCTTCAACAATTCTAGTCCTCCTATTGTATACTCTAAAGGCTTTACTATTGGAAGAGTAGCCTAAAAAGTATCCATCATCATCTTTTTCTTGAAACTTGCCTAGGTAGTCTATGGTATTCAAGATAGTAACAAGACACCCAAAAGGTTTTAGGAATGCAATCATTGGCTTCCTATCATGTAACAGCTCATAGGTGGTCTTGTTATGAGGCTTCACTACCTTACTTCTATTCTGAACATAACATGCAGTGCCTACAGCTTCAGCCCAAAAGGTAGTTGGTAACTTAGATTCTGACAACATTGTCCTAGCAGCCTCAATTAGTGTCCTATTTTTCCTTTCAGCTACACCATTCTGTTGTGGTGTTCTAGCAACACTAAACTGTCTTTCTATACCTTTAGCTATACAGAACTGATTCATCACATCATTCTTAAACTCAGTTCCATTATCACATCTGATTACCTTGACCTTATGATTTACTAGATTTTCTATCTTAGTAATGAAACACTTGAGAATCTCACTAGTCTCACTCTTAGCAACCAAAAAGTATACCCAAGAAAATCTACTATAATCATCAGTGATAGCTAGACAGTACTGCTTATGGTTCAAACTTCTAACAAAGGTAAGTCCAAATAAGTCCATATGAAGCATAAACAGTGGTTGTGTGATGGTGTTTACAGTTTTGGTCTTATAAGAAGCTTTATGTTATTTACCTTTTTGACAGGCCACACACAGTTCCTTACACTCAAAAACCTTAGAAGGTAACCCTCTCACTAAGTTTCCTTTTACGAGTTTATTGATTGTTTTGTAATTGGGGTAACCTAGCCTTCTATGCCACAATTTTGACTCATCTACAGATGCTTTAGCAAACAAACATGTTAAGGACCTATTAGGAAGAACATCTTTAAGATCAAAACAATATATGTTTTCCTTCCTAGGTACCCTAAGTTGTATAAACTTCTCATCAGGCATCTTAAACTCAGGAGACAACACCACACACTCAGTTTCACCAAAAAGTACCCAGTGTTTCTTATCACACATTTGAGAAACACTGAATAGATTATACTTAATACCCTGTACCAGATAGACTTTTTCAAAGTCTAAATTCCCTGTTCTGATTGTGCCTCTGCCAAGTATCTTTCCTCCCTTTGGATCATTGCCAAATGCCACATATCCTCCATCAAAAGCTTCAAAATCTTCCAGGTTGCTCCCATCCCAAGTCATGTGCCCAGAGCAACCACTATCAAAAACTCCTTTATCTTTTAGCTCATCTTGTAGATTGCCCTGCACATGAAATTACACAAATTAGTTCCTTTTATGTCCCCAAGCCAACACTGACTTGGGTCTGCCCTGTGCATCAAAATATTCAAATTTCTTTAGGTCCATTGATGCACAGTTGACATGTGGTAAAACCTTGGTTTTAGGCTTCCATTGCCAACTAGCTGAGGCCTTAACAGCATAAAAATGATTTCCAACCACTGTGTCAGTTATCACTTTTGGAATTTGTAAAACTTCTTTTGTATCAGTGGTGATATTTTGCTTAACAGTGGTTTGATTCTGCTTAGCCGTGTTTACATTTTGCTTAGCAGTGGTTGGAACCCATTTAGGTGCAGTAGTGACTATTGATTTTGTATTCCCATTCCTCATCAATACTGCCCTAGGAATCATGTTTTTGTTAGGATGAGGGTTTGTTTTCTTTGAAAAGTTTTGATGATTTACCCTCCTCCATTGGTTCCAAACTTGTGGTCTGTTTTTATAACAATTTCTCTGTAAGTGCTCAAAACTACCACATATATAACAAGTCTTTTTAACACATTGAAACTCATCTCCTAATCTGTTTGAAATTATTCTATTGAAGTTTCTCTGGTTTCCCCTAGGTATATATCTTTTCATCTGTTCCCTAGGTACTTCCTTGTACTCAACTACTCTCTTAGCAATTTGAGCTCCAAATCTAGGTACAAGGTTGACTTGTTTAGAATCAAATTTCTTAACATGCTCTATCTTTTCAGGTTGAGTTGATTCAGGTCTATCTTCCTCAGAATCTGATTCCTAATCTTCAATTATGGGAGCATCGGATGACTTATCAGAACCTATCTTAGGTGATTCAATCTTGTTAGTCTCACCTACAGGTTTATTGAAGCTAAATTCACTGCTAAATGAGAGCTCTTTAGCAGGTGGTGCATGTTTCATAAGAGATGGTGGTGGCATATCATTGTACCCCAGGCCAGTACCATCTTTGAACAATTTTTGACCTATTGATTTATTTACTAGATCAGAAGCATATTGTGTTTTAGCTACCTTAACAACATGTTTTTCTTTTTCTTCTAGGGCTTTTAATTTTACACTCTCTGCCTCTGCTAGTTTATCCTTAAGCATCTGAATCTCTCTATCCTTAAGATTAATTTCACCACCTAGTATATTAATTTTATCAACATACTCAAACTCACATTTGATACAGAATTTAAGCTTTTCTTCCACACTTTCTAGACCAACTCTATAACCTAGGTTGTCCATTGTCAGTCTTTCTACTTCTTTCCTCATACTCTCAGTGATAGCTTTTTAAGATTCTAAGTTATCATGACATGATTTAAAAGAACAAGTAGAATCATTGGATACCTCAGAATCAGAACCAGAAGATGAAGCATAGGCCATTAGAGTAAAGTTATGCTCTTTTGAAGCTTCACTAGCAAGAAAAGCTGCATTAGGACCCTCTGCAATCTGATCACTCCTGTCATAATCACCAATTCCATCTTGAGCAACCAAAGCTGAAGAAGAAGCAGACTCTTCTGTGGTCTTCTTCATGCCATCAAATCTCTTAGGAGCTTGACATTCTCTAGCAAAGTGACCCTTCTTCTTGCAGTTAAAGCACTCCATCTTGCTTTTATCGAATCCAGCTCTCCTTTGACCATCATACTTAACCTGTCTTCCAGTCCTCCTCATAAACTTCCTTGCTTGGAGAGTCAACATTGCCATTTGCCATTGAAGATTAATCTCCTCAAGATCATTAGGATCAATTTGATCTAGATCTTGATTTAAAACAGTAACACTGGTGGTTAAATCAGCCAGAAAAGCACAAATTGCACCATCACTGACATTATCACTAACAATGGTATTGTTTGCAATAGCCGTGGTTATTCCATAAGCAGCAGTGGATACATCTTGTGAACTCATATGATTGGTGGACACAAAAGCAATGTTTTGATTAGCAGAAGATGCACCAGCAACGTTTTTCTCAGACTCATAAACCTTCAAGTTGTTGTAGAGATTGTCCATAGTCATCTTATCAAAGTCCTCCTTATTTTTCCAACAAGCGTATGAAGAGCCCATTCAGGAGATAAACTTCTAATGAACTTCAAATTTAAATCTTATGGAATAACATTGTAGTCCACTGACTTCAATTGGCTAATTAGATTTTGAAGCCTGTTATAAGTGCCATCAAGTTTTTCTCCACTTAGTGCAGTAAAGTTTTCAAACTGATGCTTGAGCATATTCTTCCTTGATTTCTTTGTAGCTTCATTACCAGCAAATCTTGTCTCAAGAGCATCCAGTAACTCTTTAGCTAACTCATATCTTTCAAAGTCCAAAGCATACTCATTAGGTATTCCCATAGAAAGAATACTATGAGCTTTAATCTCCAATTTCCTTTTGGCCTTGTCAACTTCACTAACAATTTCTATTGCTTTACCATCAGCACCCTTCAAAGGAAGAGTATCACCTTTTTCAACAACATCCCAGATGGCATAGTCAATCATACGAATGTATTTCCTCATTCGCATTCTCCAGATTTGATACTCACCATGCTTAAGCATGGGAACCTTTGATGCAGTCACCATGTGAGTTTGGTCAGACATCTTAGCTTTCTTGAATAGAACTTCTTCTTGATTACAGTTTCTAGATCACAAGCTATGATACCACTTGTTGATCCCAGTTAAGCAAACGATCTAATATAAAAACTGACTTAAACAAAGAACTTATTAAGTATTACGCGAAATTTAACACTTAATCTTAAGAAGAAGAACAGTAAACATTCAACACCTCAATATTATTATTAATACGAATACTCTAACCAGTATTAGGGTTTTACAACCTTGAAGTGTATCGACCTTAGATATAAAACATACGTATATCTAATCTAACCTAGGACCTCCTTTTATAGGCTAAGGAGTCCTTTACATTATACAATACGTAACCTACAAGATAAATATCTTTTCCATATTTATCTAATACATATTACTAAACCGACAATAAAAGACTAGCAGTGGTTACAATAATCTATCAGTATTTACACAATACTACTAGCCGTTGTTTGTCATCATCCGTGGTTACATCCTTCTATCCGTGGTTATATCAACTCTGTCCGCAGTTCCAGTACATAGAATAATTCTTGATCCAAGGAACCAAAAACCCAACAATCCTCCCCTAAACTTGATACATTCCAACAGAATTCTCAAGTTTCCTTTAAGCTCAAAACATCTGGATTGGAGGATGTAGCCAAACACTTACCAGATTTAAGAATATTTTCATACTTCAGCAACAAATTGTAAGCTTGACCATCATAGGGCAACAACATCTTGATAATACCAGGCTTCAACATCTGAGCAATAACTGCTGGATACTTATTCAGTTGAGGATAATCACCTTCTACAAGCATGTGAATAACTTCTCCAGAAACAGTTAAAACATGAACTCCACAAGTTTGATACAAAAACCATCTTGTGACTTGACCATTGTAGAGTCCTTTCCATTCAGGTTCATCATGAGTAGGCTCAAATAAAATCTTCAAATGATGATAAACCAGTCTCTCATGATAATCATTTGGATGTACTTCACCAAACTTATTCTTGTAAAGTATCCAAAGATTCATCAAATCATCTCTATCAAAATACTGAAGCATCTGTGAAAATTTATTATACTCATAAACTTCATTGTTGAGTCTTTGAATTTTCCAAACTCCTTCACTTCCAACTTTAAGCTTAAACTCATAAGAAATAATTTGATTAACATCTTCAACTACTTTCAGTCTTTTAGAATCAGATGTCTCCTGAACCTCAGATTTTCTCTTTCTTTTACTTTGAATCCACTCTTCATCCTTTTGAATCCACTCTTCTTCCTTTTTAGAATTCATTGGACAAAAATCATCATTATTAATCCTCATACATCTCTCATAAAGCTCATAAATTCTTTCAAAAGAACACCTATTAAGATTATCAGGAATATGAATGTCTGAATTCTTAATAATTTTCATCAATACATTCCTCATCTGTGCAATTGAAGGAGGTTTCTTTCTTATAACTTGCTTCCTTTCTTTACCAATCCTCCTTGCCCATAGACCCAAAAGTCTAGCTCTTTCCTCATCATCCAACAATGCCCATTCTTGTGCAGTATATTCATCATTTATTTGTTGAGAAGCTTCAAGATAGTTTTATGATTCATACCATGTAGCCAACCATTTCTGACTAGCTTCCTCTTCTTCTTGCTTCCTTTTCTCTAAAGCTGCTTGTTCTTCAGCTAACATGTTTCTTACATACTCTGCATCATAAGCAACTTGTTCTGCTTTACTTTTAAACTTCAGCTCTGGTACTGCAACCCCTTTACCTTTTCCAATATCAGATTGAACCACTTTCTTCTTTAAAGGTTCACCAATAACTAAACTTTTTCCTTTGGGTTTAGTTGCAGTAGATTGAACAGATAAAACAGGTGCAATGATGGATGTAGAAATAGATGAGGTTTTGCTTAGATTTATCAATGTACTTGCAGCTTCTTTCTCAACTTCTTTAGACTTAGGTGGTGATACAGAGAGAGTTGTAACAATAGTGGAAGCGGTTATGATAGCAGTGGGTATGATAATAGTGGGTACAATTGCTATGTCTGAAACTGCAGTAGTGGTTACAAGAGTACTAACCGTTGTTGCAGACATACTATCAGTGGTTGTGTCCTGCACTACTTCATCTTCTACAACATTCTTCAAATTTTCTAGAACTGCCTCATTCCCATCTTTATCAGATACCAAAAATTCTTGATCTCCACTATCAACATCTTCTTCCATAGATCCATCAACAGCCTCCCCTGAATTCATTCCTTCACTCCTCCCCTGTTTGGATACATCCTCCATATTCAGAGCTGGAAAGGAGTCCACCTTCTTTTTCTTTCTTCTCATAGCTTTCAAAACAGCAAGCCCAGGTCTTCTTATTTTCTCCAAAACCAATACCCTGTGCTTCAATCGCCTAATGTCTTTCCCCTGAAACACAGCTAGCTCCTGAAGACTTGATATTATTTCCTCCATTTTGGCACATTTATCCGTCAATTCATTAAAACTTTCAAGAATATCCTCCCCACTTCGACCAGTGTGAACTGGTCCGAGAGGTGGTTCATTGGAAAAGTCATCATGTACCAACTTAGGATCCGTCAATTTAGTTTCATGTTCCAAACTATCCTCATCACTTCGAGCTGTGTTAACTGCTCCGAGAGGTGAATCCTTAGATATAGTAAACATAGCACCAGACCTTGCCTGATCATCTATGCACCCTGTAGTAGCCAATTTGCTAGGGATTCCTCCACCTGTGTTAAGTTCCAAAGAACATTCCACATTAGGAGTTGCCAAAGGTTGGGTCTTATTTATGTTTCCACTATCCTGACCAGCATCTAAGCATGAATCAGTAGTGGAAGCCCTTCCAATCATGTTACCTCCACTCCATGTGACAGCCTCATTAACAACACCACGAACACCAGCCTGAGGTAGCTTGGTGCCCTTCAGTCTCCTAGTCCATACAATTGGTTTAACAGTGATTTGGGTTTGACTAGAAGTAAGTTGAGTGTCACTAACAGTGGTTTGAGGTGAACTACCAGTGGGTTCAGATGTACTAGCAGTGGGTTCAGTGACTATAGGTTGGGATTCAAGACCTTCAGCAAACTCAGGATCAATAGGTAAAGTAAGCATGTGGGGAAACAAAGGAACATCTCTAATCTGTACATTTGGCTTCTGATTCCTCATATGTGCAAAAACCTTAGGAAGCATATGATGTACTCCATACTCTCTAGAATGCTCAACAGGTTCATCTAGTTGGCTTCCCACTATTAGTTGAACAAACCTAGGATACAAATAGTATTTACCCTTCTTCCTAATGTTTTGTACTAACCCCTCCTAAATCATCCTAGACCAATTGAACTTTCTTCCATCAGACAAACAAATAACAGCAGTAGCAATTTTGGAAGGAAAGTCATTAAATCCAGTGGTCTTATTACTCATACACATCAACAAGGTATGAATAAGAAACTTCCATTGTGGTGAAAACAAACTCTTAAAAAATTGTACCTTATCACCCCTGTGTGTATATCCTAACCTCTCTAAACCAGCTACAATCTCAGCATCTAAAAGATTATCAATACCATCAGCATCATCAAACTTTAAAACTCTCCTAATGATCTCCTCATCAACTGAAATAGCATTTTCATCCACAACAGTGCTAAACACTTCTACTCCAACAACCTCTTCAAGCTTAGCATTCCTCCAGAACTGATGTATGTAGGCTTTAAGAATGGTTGGTGTGACAGTTAATGCATAGTGAATAGGACTGTGAACAAGGAAATCAATCATTTGATGAAAACCTTCAGATCGATCGTTTTTGGTGAGAATAGCAACAAGGTTATGTGTGGTGGAATACTTTTCCGCCATTGTGATTAATGATGGGTATGATGTGGGTTTAGTGAATTATGCAAAGTAAAGTGATTAGGGTTAATGTTGAGCGCCAATTGGAAGTGTTTTGAAGATCAAATAAATGATCCATCCGTGATTTGGGGAGATAATATACTTTTGCCAAAGTTACCAAACAACCCCTGTAGTATCCAAAACAAAGCAACATGCTATCCGAGGTTTCAGAACAGCTATCCGAAGTTTGAAACACACCATCAGTGGATACATTGCAGCACTTCAACCAAATGTCCAAAAGATACAGCAAGCAAATCTGTGTTAAAATAAGAGAGATCTCACACAAATATGAAGGATTACACATTTTTTTTTATTTTTTTATTTTTTTTACAAACACTAGCAGCTAACATATCACCAGCTCCAATGTATACTTATCCTTCATACCTGCAAGACAAAAACACAAACCAAACACATAGAGGAAAGTCATTGTTATCAGTGGTTAGAAAAAGCCAGCAGTGGTTCCAAATGACCTATCCGTGGTTAGCAAAGATAAGTCAATATGGTCAACTGCCAGGATTAATATTAGTTCAAAGCCCAATGAACTCATTAACTCCTTAACCACATTTAACCTTCCCCTCATTTACTCACATAAGCCATATCTTTGCTTATAAAAAGAACCCAAATCATCACCACACTTCCAATTCAGCCATCTAATGTCTCAAATTACCCACCACGAAGTTTTCCGCAACTAAAAATGAACTTAAGATACTAGATACGTAAACCAAAAGTAATAATAATGAATTACCAAAGTAAAAATCTTCCCCTCGAATGATGCATGTAGATGGTTAAATATTGAACAATAAGCTTCCCCGAAACCCATGTGTTAACCATCTTCTTGATTCTTCAAATCTATAAGCTCCTTGTAATGATCACTTGTGAAGAAAACCAAATATAACAAATTTGATGAAGAAGTAAAATAACCCAAACTTATGTCTTATGTCTTGTACAAACCACATGACTCCGAACGTATAACCATGTATAGGGAGACCGTAATCCCTTGACAATAATCACTGAGCACAATAACGTAACTCCTTCAAGTGTTTTGTCAATTCTTTATCACAATAAGAATGCACAAAAATAAGAACACGCATCTAAGAAATCCACTTCATCTTCAAATAAGTGATAAATAACCATCTTCGTAATCAATTCTTCAATAAATCCAAAAACGAGCTTTTTGAAACTTTTAAGAACAAATTCCAAATTCCCTATGTGTGTGAACCAATCTGCTGTGTGTTTGTCACTAAAAATCCATAACAATCATCACACTCGACTTCCCCTCAATTCCAAAAACTGTTAGTAACACTTTTTCTGTCGTAAGACCGTCACAAATCTGTCACTATTTTGTATGCT
The DNA here is from genome assembly GCA_019973895.1 of Chrysanthemum seticuspe. Lineage (NCBI taxonomy): Eukaryota > Viridiplantae > Streptophyta > Magnoliopsida > Asterales > Asteraceae > Chrysanthemum > Chrysanthemum seticuspe. Next base: position 184,030,507 of record BPTQ01000005.1, read on the forward strand.
CCTTCCTCCCAAACCTGTTAGTGACACTATTTTCTGTAGCAAAACTGTCGCAAATATGAATCACAAACCACTTTTATATACCATAACATGCATGTCAATATCCAATCCAGTAGGCTTTAAACAAGCTTAACCCATCTTTAACATAATCATAAACTACCTGTTTTCTTTCAAAAAAACATAACCACCAAACTCTAGAAAAACGAGCAGCTTTATTCGTAGTAGCAGTGGAAACAAGCATTAGCAGTGGTAACCTTATCGAAGGCAGTGGAAACGCTCAAGCATAGTAGTGGTTACCGATAAGCCTAGGAGTGGAAACACGCATAACTAGCAGTGGTTACTAGATAGCTTGGCAGTTGAAACATACCTCGTAGCAATAGGAATTAAAAACGCAACATAGCTCTATGAATGACCAGTGGATACACATACGTAGCTGCAGATTTAAGTAACTAGTTCCACCAGCAGATTGAAACTTGAAGTAACAACATGAGAGTAGCACTAATAATATAACGAATCATCATCAGATCAATAAAATTCCTTTATCACAAGTTTTTTTTTAATGATTCACAATCACCCACAAACTGACAAGTTAATAATGATACTTAATCATGCCCCACAATTTATTAAATAATACATTCCACAAACCAACATTTAAAATAGATACGAGGTTATTTGTTGAATCCACAACGAAGTCGCCAATGTTGATTAATGAAATTAAAGTTTCGACCAATGAAATCACTTCACACCGACCCATTATCATAATAACTCTTGAATGTATAAGCCGACAAAATTAGTTATGCAGTACGAGATAGAAGTAATAATTAGCCAATTGCATCACTTTCTTCACTGGCAATTAATACACGACACAATTATAGTATGAGATTATCTTTGTCGCCAAGCAGATCAACAGCAGAAAAAAAATATACGAAACCCATAAAAACCTTAAAAACCAAATCGTACCTTTTCACAGATCTGCTTCAAAACTGCTTCACTGCGACAATAAAAACCTTGTAAAACCCTAGGTAACGAGCTCCCCAAGCTCTGATACCAATTGTGGAGTTTGATAGACTCCATGGGATCGTTTAGAGCGCTACGGTTCGACAATAACAATGATAATAAACTTGATACGCAGCGAAATAAGACAAATCATAGTTATTGACACAAGGTTTTTCATAATAATCACTCCAAGCCTCAAATATTATTTGATCAGAATAATACGGTTACACTTAACTTGTAACAGGGATCAAAGATTGTTGAGGCTAAACTACACAAATCCTAGGCGTCTACTTAGAGGACTTGACGCCTAGACTCACACACACCTTTAGTCGACTAGATAATGGAAGACTTGTATATAAAACCTACACCCCATGTCCTCTTTATATACTAGAGGATTAGGGTTTACAAATCTCTACGAAGGACTAAATAATAAATCTTCTTTTGCAAGCAAGTCTCTCCATCTTTTTGTAGGTTTCATCGTTGTCACTTTAAGTCCCTTTGTTTCATTCTTCTATTTACTTTGTCTCATCAAATCAAGAATCCCAACAATCTTCCCCTATTTGATGATGACAAAACAAACAAAGTCGTGTACGAACTTCCCTAGAAGAAGTAGCAGAAGTTGAGATGTAAACATCTCCCTAAATGAAACAAATCTTGTCTTCCTTGTCTTCCCCTTAATCCATGCCATATCACCAAGGATCTTCAAGTTGCAGCTTCTTTGTCGCCTTTCTTCCCCTTTTTGTCATAATCTACTAGGAGAACTGCAAATGTAAGCAACTTTGATCTTGACCATCACAAATCATCACCACACTTCCAATTCAGCCATCTAATGTCTCAAATTACCCACCATGAAGTTTTCCGTAACTAAAAATGAACTTAAGACACTAGATACGTAAACCAAAAGTAATAATAATGAATTACAAAAGTAAAAATCTTCCCCTCGAATGATGCATGTAGATGGTTAAATATTGAACAATAAGCTTCCCCCGAAACCCATGTGTTAACCATCTTCTTGATTCTTCAAATCTGTAAGCTCCTTGTAATGATCACTTGTGAAGAAAACCAAATATAACAAATTTGATGAAGAAGTAAAAGAACCCAAACTTATGTCTTATGTCTTGTACAAACCACATGACTCCGAACGTATACCCATGTATAGGGAGACCGTAATCCCTTGACAATAATCACTGAGCACAATAACGTAACTCCTTCAAGTGTTTTGTCAAATCTTTGTCACAATAAGAATGCACAAAAATAAGAACAAGCATCTAAGAAATCCACTTCATCTTCAAATAAGTGATAAATAACCATCTTCGTAATCAATTCTTCAATAAATCCAAAAACGAGCTTTTTGAAACTTTTAAGAGCAAATTCCAAATTCCCTATGTGTGTGAACCAATCTGCTGTGTGTGTGTCTCTAAAAATCCATAACAATCATCACACTCGACTTCCCCTCAATTCCAAAAACTTTTAGTAACACTTTTTCTGTTGTAAGACCGTCACAAATCTGTCACTATTTTGTATGCTCCTTCCTCCCAAACCTGTTAGTGACACTATTTTCTGTAGCAAAACTGTCGCAAATATGAATCACAAACCACTTTTATATACCATAACATGCATGTCAATATCCAATCCAGTAGGCTTTAAACAAGCTCAACCCATCTTTAACATAATCATACACTACCTGTTTTCTTTCAAAAAAAAATAACCACCAAACTCTAGACAAACGAGCAGCTTTATTCGTAGTAGCAGTGGAAACAAGCATTAGCAGTGGTAACCTTATCGAAGGCAGTGGAAACCCTCAAGCATAGAAGTGGTTACCGATAAGCCTAGGAGTGGAAACACGCATAACTAGCAGTGGTTACTAGATAGCTTGGCAGTTGAAACATACCTCGTAGCAATAGGAATTAAAAACGCAACATAGCTGTATGAATGACCAGTGGATACACATACGTAGCAGCAGATTTAAGTAACTAGTTCCACCAGCAGATTGAAACTTGAAGTAACAACATGAGAGTAGAACTAATAATATAACGATTTATTATTTGTTGAAGTAACAACATGATACTTAATCATGCCCCACGATTTATTAAATAATACATTCCACAAACCAACAATTAAAATAGATACGAGGTTATTTGTTGAATCCACAACGAAGTCACCAATGTTGATTAATGAAATTAAAGTTTCGACCAATGAAATCACTTCACACCGACCCATTATCATAATAACTCTTGAATGTATAAGCCGACAAAATTAGTTATGCAGTACGAGATAGAAGTAATAATCAGCCAATTGCATCACTTTCTTCACTTGTAATTAATACACGGCACAATTATAGTATGACATTATCTTTGTCGCCAAGCAGATCAACAGCAGAAAAAAAAATATACGAAACCCTTAAAAACCTTAAAAACCAAATCATACCTTTTCACAGATCTGCTTCAAAACTGCTTCACTGTGACAATAAAAACCTTGTAAAACCCTAGGTAACGAGCTCCCCAAGCTCTGATACCAATTGTGGAGTTTGATAGACTCCATGGGATCGTTTAGAGCGCTACGGTTCGACAATAAAAATGATAATAAACTTGATACGCAGCGAAATAAAACAAATCATAGTTATTGACACAAGGTTTTTCATAATAATCACTCCAAGCCTCAAATATTATTTGATCAAAATAATACGGTTACACTTAACTTGTAACAGGGATCAAATATTGTTGAGGCTACACTACACAAATCCTAGGCGTCCACTTAGAGGACTTGACGCCTAGACTCACACACACCTTTAGTCGACTACATAATGGAAGACTTGTATATAAAACCTACACCCCATGTCCTCTTTATATACTAGAGGATTAGGGTTTACAAATCTCTACGAAGGACTAAATAATAAATCTTCTTTTACAAGCAAGTCCCTCCATCTTTTTGTAGGTTTCATCTTTGTCACTTTAAGTCCCTTTGTTTCATTCTTCTATTTACTTTGTCTCATCAAATCAAGAATCCCAACAATCTTCCCCTATTTGATGATGACAAAATAAACAAAGTCGTGTACGAACTTCCCTAGACGAAGTAGCAGAAGTTGAGATGTAAACATCTCCCTAAATGAAACAAATCTTGTCTTCCTTGTCTTCGCCTTAATCCATGCCATATCACCAAGGATCTTCAAGTTTCAGCTTCTTTGTCGCCTTTCTTCCCCTTTTTGTCATAATCTACTAGGAGAACTGCAAATGTAAGCAACTTTGATCTTGACCATCACAAATCATCACCACACTTCCAATTCAGCCATCTAATGTCTCAAATTACCCATCATGAAGTTTTCCGCAACTAAAAATGAACTTAAGACACTAGATACGTAAACCAAAAGTAATAATAATGAATTACAAAAGTAAAAGTCTTCCCCTCGAATGATGCATGTAGATGGTTAAATATTGAACAATAAGCTTCCCCCGAAACCCATGTGTTAACCATCTTTTTGATTCTTCAAATCTGTAAGCTCCTTGTAATGATCACTTGTGAAGAAAACCAAATATAACAAATTTGATGAAGAAGTAAAATAACCCAAACTTATGTCTTATGTCTTGTACAAACCACATGACTCCGAACGTATACCCATGTATAGGGAGACCGTAATCCCTTGACAATAATCACTGAGCACAATAACGTAACTCCTTCAAGTTTTTTGTCAATTCTTTGTCACAATAATAATGCGCTAAAATAAGAACACGCATCTAAGAAATCCACTTCATCTTCAAATAAGTGATAAATAACCATCTTCGTAATCAATTCTTCAATAAATCCAAAAACGAGCTTTTTGAAACTTTTAAGAGCAAATTCCAAATTCCCTATGTGTGTGAACCAATCTGCTGTGTGTGTGTCACTAAAAATCCATAACAATCATCACACTCGACTTCCCCTCGATTCCAAAAACTGTTAGTAACAATTTTTCTGTTGTAAGACCGTCACAAATCTGTCACTATTTTGTATGCTCCTTCCTCCCAAACCTGTTAGTGACACTATTTTCTGTAGCAAAACTGTCGCAAATATGAATCACAAACCACTTTTATATACCATAACATGCATGTCAATATCCAATCCAGTAGGCTTTAAACAAGCTCAACCCATCTTTAACATAATCATACACTACCTGTTTTCTTTCAAAAAAACATAACCACCAAACTCTAGAAAAACGAGCAGCTTTATTCGTAGTATCAGTGGAAACAAGCATTAGCAGTGGTAACCTTATCGAAAGCAGTGGAAACGCTCAAGCATAGCAGTGGTTACCGATAAGCCTAGGAGTGGAAACACGCATAACTAGCAGTGGTTACTAGATAGCTTGGCAGTGGAAACATGCCTCGTAGCAATAGGAATTAAAAACGCAACATAGCTGTATGAATGACCAGTAGATACACATACGTAGCAACAGATTTAAGTAACTAGTTCCACCAGCAGATTGAAACTTGAAGTAACAACATGAGAGTAGAACTAATAATATAACGAATCATCATCAGATCAATAAAATTCCTTTATCACAAGTTTTTTTTTTAATGATTCACAATCCCCCACAAACTGACAAGTTAATAATGATACTTAATCATGCCCCACGATTTATTAAATAATACATTCCACAAACCAACATTTAAAATAGCTATGAGGTTATTTGTTGAATCCACAACGAAGTCGCCAATGTTGATTAATGAAATTAAAGTTTCGACCAATGAAATCACTTCACACCGACCCATTATCATAATAACTCTTGAATGTATAAGCCGACAAAATTAGTTATGCAGTACGAGATAGAAGTAATAATTAGCCAATTGCATCACTTTCTTCACTTGCAATTAATACACGGCACAATTATAGTATGAGATTATCTTTGTCGCCAAGCAGACCAACAACAGAAAAAAAAATATACGAAACCCTTAAAAACCTTAAAAACCAAATCGTACCTTTTCACAGATCTGCTTCAAAACTGCTTCACTGCGACAATAAAAACCTTGTAAAACCCTAGGTAATGAGCTCCCCAAGCTCTGATACCAATTGTGGAGTTTGATAGACTCCATGGGATCGTTTAGAGCGCTAGGGTTCGACAATAACAATGATAATAAACTTGATACGCAGCGAAATAAAACAAATCATAGTTATTGACACAAGGTTTTTCATAATAATCACTCCAAGCCTCAAATATTATTTGATCAGAATAATACGGTTACACTTAACTTGTAACAGGGATCAAAGATTGTTGAGGCTAAACTACACAAATCCTAGGCGTCCACTTAGAGGACTTGACGCCTAGACTCACACACGCCTTTAGTCGACTACATAATTGAAGACTTGTATATAAAACCTACACCCCATGTCCTCTTTATATACTAGAGGATTAGGGTTTACAAATCTCTACGAAGGACTAAATAATAAATCTTCTTTTGCAAGCAAGTCCCTCCATCTTTTTGTAGGTTTCATCTTTGTCACTTTAAGTCCCTTTGTTTCATTCTTCTATTTAATTTGTCTCATCAAATCAAGAATCCCAACAATCTTCCCCTATTTGATGATGACAAAACAAACAAAGTCGTGTACGAACTTCCCTAGACGAAGTAGCAGAAGTTGAGATGTAAACATCTCCCTAAATGAAACAAATCTTGTCTTCCTTGTCTTCCCCTTAATCCATGCCATATCACCAAGGATCTTCAAGTTCCAGCTTCTTTGTCGCCTTTATTCCCCTTTTTGTCATAATCTACTAGGAGAACTGCAAATGTAAGCAACTTTGATCTTGACCATCACAAATCATCACCACACTTCCAATTCAGCCATCTAATGTCTCAAATTACCCACCATGAAGTTTTCCGCAACTAAAAATTAACTTAAGACACTAGATACGTAATCCAAAAGTAATAATAATGAATTACAAAAGTAAAAATCTTCCCCTCGAATGATGCATGTAGATGGTTAAATATTGAACAATAAGCTTCCCCCGAAACTCATGTGTTAACCATCTTCTTGATTCTTCAAATCTGTAAGCTCCTTGTAATGATCACTTGTGAAGAAAACCAAATATAACAAATTTGATGAAGAAGTAAAATAACCCAAACTTATGTCTTATGTCTTGTACAAACCACATGACTCCGAACGTATACCCATGTATAGGGAGACCGTAATCCCTTGACAATAATCACTGAGCATAATAACGTAAATCCTTCAAGTGTTTTGTCAATTCTTTGTCACAATAAGAATGCACAAAAATAAGAACACGCATCTAAGAAATCCACTTCATCTTCAAATAAGTGATAAATAACCATCTTCGTAATCAATTCTTCAATAAATCCAAAAACGAGCTTTTTGAAACTTTTAAGAGCAAATTCCAAATTCCCTATGTGTGTGAACCAATCTGCTGTGTGTGTGTCACTAAAAATCCATAACAATCATCACACTCGACTTCCCCTCAATTCCAAAAACTGTTAGTAACACTTTTTCTGTTGTAAGACCGTCACAAATCTGTCACTATTTTGTATGCTCCTTCCTCCCAAACCTGTTAGTGACACTATTTTCTGTAGCAAAACTGTCGCAAATATGAATCACAAACCACTTTTATATACCATAACATGCATGTCAATATCCAATCCAGTAGGCTTTAAACAAGCTCAACCCATCTTTAACATAATCATACACTACCTGTTTTCTTTCAAAAAAACATAACCACCAAACTCTAGAAAAACGAGCAGCTTTATTCGTAGTAGCAGTGGAAACAAGCATTAGCAGTGGTAACCTTATCGAAAGCAGTGGAAACGCTCAAGCATAGCAGTGGTTACCGATAAGCCTAGGAGTGGAAACACACATAAATAGCAGTGGTTACTAGATAGCTTGGCAGTGGAAACATACCTCGTAGCAATAGGAATTAAAAACGCAACATAGCTGTATGAATGACCAGTAGATACACATACGTAGCAGCAAATTTAAGTAACTAGTTCCACCAGCAGATTGAAACTTGAAGTAACAACATGAGAGTAGCACTAATAATATAACGAATCATCATCAGATCAATAAAATTCCTTTATCATAAGTTTTTTTTTTTAATGATTCACAATCCCCCACAAACTGACAAGTTAATAATGATACTTAATCATGCCCCACGATTTATTAAATAATACAATCCACAAACCAACATTTAAAATAGCTACGAGGTTATTTGTTGAATCCACAACGAAGTCGCCAATGTTGATTAATGAAATTAAAGTTTCGACCAATGAAATCACTTCACACCGACCCATTATCATAATAACTCTTGAATGTATAAGCCGACAAAATTAGTTATGCAGTACGAGATAGAAGTAATAATTAGCCAATTGCATCACTTTCTTCACTTGCAATTAATACACGGCACAATTATAGTATGAGATTATCTTTGTCGCCAAGCAGACCAACAGCAGAAAAAAAAATATACGAAACCCTTAAAAACCTTAAAAACCAAATCGTACCTTTTCACAGATCTGCTTCAAAACTGCTTCACTGCGACAATAAAAACCTTGTAAAACCCTAGGTAATGAGCTCCCCAAGCTCTGATACCAATTGTGGAGTTTGATAGACTCCATGGGATCGTTTAGAGCGCTAGGGTTCGACAATAACAATGATAATAAAGTTGATACACAGCGAAATAAAACAAATTGCAGTTATTGACACAAGGTTTTTCATAATAATCACTCCAAGCCTCAAATATTATTTGATCAGAATAATACGGTTACACTTAACTTGTAACAGGGATCAAAGATTGTTGAGGCTAAACTACACAAATCCTAGGCGTCCACTTAGAGGACTTGACGCCTAGACTCACACACACCTTTAGTCGACTACATAATGGAAGACTTGTATATAAAACCTACACCCCATGTCCTCTTTATATACTAGAGGATTAGGGTTTACAAATCTCTACGAAGGACTAAATAATAAATCTTCTTTTGCAAGCAAGTCCCTCCATCTTTTTGTAGGTTTCATCTTTGTCACTTTAAGTCCCTTTGTTTCATTCTTCTATTTACTTTGTCTCATCAAATCAAGAATCCCAACAATCTTCCCCTATTTGATGATGACAAAACAAACAAAGTCGTGTACGAACTTCCCTAGACGAAGTAGCAGAAGTTGAGATGTAAACATCTCCCTAAATGAAACAAATCTTGTCTTCCTTGTCTTCCCCTTAATCCATGCCATATCACCAAGGATCTTCAAGTTCCAGCTTCTTTGTCGCCTTTATTCCCCTTTTTGTCATAATCTACTAGGAGAACTGCAAATGTAAGCAACTTTGATCTTGACCATCACAAATCATCACCACACTTCCAATTCAGCCATCTAATGTCTCAAATTACCCACCATGAAGTTTTCCGCAACTAAAAATCAACTTAAGACACTAGATACGTAATCCAAAAGTAATAATAATGAATTACAAAAGTAAAAATCTTCCCCTCGAATGATGCATGTAGATGGTTAAATATTGAACAATAAGCTTCCCCCGAAACTCATGTGTTAACCATCTTCTTGATTCTTCAAATCTGTAAGCTCCTTGTAATGATCACTTGTGAAGAAAACCAAATATAACAAATTTGATGAAGAAGTAAAATAACCCAAACTTATGTCTTATGTCTTGTACAAACCACATGACTCCGAACGTATACCCATGTATAGGGAGACCGTAATCCCTTGAAGTGCTGCAATGTATCCACTGATGGTGTGTTTCAAACTTCGGATAGCTGTTCTGAAACCTCGGATAGCATGTTGCTTTGTTTTGGATACTACAGGGGTTGTTTGGTAACTTTGGCAAAAGTATATTATCTCCCCAAATCACGGATGGATCATTTATTTGATCTTCAAACCACTTCCAATTGGCGCTCAACATTAACCCTAATCACTTTACTTTGCATAATTCACTAAACCCACATCATACCCATCATTAATCACAATGGCGGAAAAGTATTCCACCACACATAACCTTGTTGCTATTCTCACCAAAAACGATCGATCTGAAGGTTTTCATCAAATGATTGATTTCCTTGTTCACAGTCATATTCACTATGCTATAACTGTCACACCAACCATTCTTAAAGCCTACATACATCAGTTCTGGAGGAATGCTAAGCTTGACGAGGTTGCTGGAGTAGAAGTGTTTAGCACTGTTGTGGATGAAAATGCTATTTCAGTTGATGAGGAGATCATTAGGAGAGTTTTAAAGTTTGATGATGCTGATGGTATTGATAATCTTTCAGATGCTGAGATTGTAGCTGGTTTAGAGAGGTTAGGATATACACACAGGGGTGATAAGGTACAATTTTTTAAGTGTTTGTTTTCACCACAATGGAAGTTTCTTATTCATACCTTGTTGATGTGTATGAGTAATAAGACCACTGGGTTTAATGACTTTCCTTCCAAAATTGCTACTACTATTTTTTGTTTGTCTGATGGAAGAAAGTTCATTTGGTCTAGGATGATTTATGAGGGGTTAGTACAAAACATTAGGAAGAAGGGTAAATACTATTTGTATCCTAGGTTTGTTCAACTTATTGTGGAAAGCCAAATAGATGAACCTGTTGAGCATTCTAGAGAGTATGAAGTACATCATATGCTTCATAAGGTTTTTGCCCATATGAGGAATCAGAAGCCAAATGTACAGATTAGAGATGTTCCTTTGTTTCCCCACATGCTTACTTTGCCTACAGATCCTGAATTTGCTGAAGGTCTTGAATTCCAACCTATAGTGACTGAACCCACTGCTAGTACATCTGAACCCACTGCTAGTTCACCTCAAACCACTGTTAGTGACACTCAACTTACTTCTAGTCAAACCCAAATCACTGTTAAACCAATTGTATGGACTAGGAGACTGAAGGGCACCAAGCTACCTCAGGCTGGTGTTAGTGGTGTTGTTAATGAGGCTGTCACATGGAGTGGAGGTGACATGATTGGAAGGGCTTCCACTACTGATTCATGCTTAGATGCTGGTCAGGATAGTGGAAACATAAATAAGACCCAACCTTTGGCAACTCCTAATGTGGAAAGTTCTTTGGAACTTAACACATGTGGAGGAATCCCTAGCCAATTGGCTACTACAGGGTGCATAGATGATCAGGCACGGTCTGGTGCCATGTTTACTATATCCAAGGATTCACCTCTCGGAGCAGTTAACACAGCTCGAAGTGATGAGGATAGTTTGGAACATGAAACTGAATTGACGGATCCTAAGTTGGTACATGATGACTTTTCCAATGAACCACCTCTCGAACCAGTTCACACAGGTCGAAGTCGGGAGGATATTCTTGAACGTTTTAATGAATTGACGGATAAATGTGCCAAAATGAAGGAAATAATCTCAAGTCTTCAGGAGCTAGCTGTGTTTCAGGGGAAAGACATTAGGCGATTGAAGCACAGGGTATTGGTTTTGGAGAAAATAAGAAGACCTGGGCTTGCTGTTTTGAAAGCTATGAGAAGAAAGAAAAATAAGGTGGACTCCTCTCCAGCTCAGAATATGGAGGATGCATCCAAACAGGGGAGGAGTGAAGACATGAATTCAGGGGAGGCTGTTGATGGATCTATGGAAGAAGATGTTGATAGTGGAGATCAAGAATTTTTGGTAGTTGATAAAGATGGGAATGAGGCAGTTCTAGAAAATTTGAAGAATTTTGTAGAAGATGAAGTAGTGCAGGACACAACCACTGATAGTATGTCTGCAACAACGGTTAGTACTCTTGTAACCACTGCTGCAGTTTCAGACATAGCAATTGTACCCACTATTATCATACCCACTGCTATCATAACCACTTCCACTATTGTTACAACTCTCTCTGTATCACCACCTAAGTCTAAAGAAGTTGAGAAAGAAGTTGCAAGTACATTGATAAATCTAAGCAAAACCTCATCTATTTCTACATCCATCATTGCACCTGTTTTATCTGTTCAATCTACTGCAACTAAACCCAAAGGAAAAAGTTTAGTTATTGGTGAACCTTTGAAGAAGAAAGTGGTTCAATCTGATATTGGAAAAGGTAAAGGGGTTGCAGTACCAGAGCTGAAGTTTAAAAGTAAAGCAGAACAAGTTGCTTATGATGCAGAGTATGTAAGAAACATGTTAGCTGAAGAACAAGCAGCTTTAGAGAAAAGGAAGCAAGAAGAAGAGGAAGCTAGTCAGAAATGGTTGGCTACATGGTATGAATGACAAAACTATCTTGAAGCTTCTCAACAAATAAATGATGAATATACTACACAAGAATGGGCATTGTTGGATGATGAGGAAAGAGCTAGACTTTTGGGTCTATGGGCAAGGAGGATTGGTAAAGAAAGGAAGCAAGTTATAAGAAAGAAACCTCCTTCAATTGCACAGATGAGGAATGTATTGATGAAAATTATTAAGAATTCAGGCATTCATATTCCTGATAATCTTAATAGGTGTTCTTTTGAAAGAATTTATGAGCTTTATGAGAGATGTATGAGGATTAATAATGATAATTTTTGTCCAATGAATTCTAAAAAGGAAGAAGAGTGGATTCAAAAGGATGAAGAGTGGATTCAAAGTAAAAGAAAGAGAGAATCTGAGGTTCAGGAGACATCTTATTCTAAAAGACTGAAAGTAGTTGAAGATGTTAATCAAATTATTTCTTATGAGTTTAAGCTTAAAGTTGGAAGTGAAGGAGTTTGGAAAATTCAAAGACTCAACAATGAAATTTATGAGTATAATAAATTTTCACATATGCTTCAATATTTTGATAGAGATGATTTGATGAATCTTTGGATACTTTACAAGAATAAGTTTGGTGAAGTACATCCAAATGATTATCATGAGAGACTGGTTTATCATCATTTGAAGATTTTATTTGAGCCTACTCATGATGAACCTGAATGGAAAGGACTCTACAATGGTCAAGTTACAAGATGGTTTTTATATCAAACTTGTGGAGTTCTTGTTTTAACTGTTTCTAGAGAAGTTATTCATATGCTTGTAGAAGGTGATTATCCTCAACTGAATAAGTATCCAGCAGTTATTGCTCAGATGTTGAAGCCTGGTATTATCAAGATTTTGTTGCCCTATGATGGTCAAGCTTACAATTTGTTGTTGAAGTATGAAAATATTCTTAAATCTGGTAAGTGTTTGGCTACATCCTCCAATCCAGATGTTTTGAGCTTAAAGGAAACTTGAGAATTCTGTTGGAATGTATCAAGTTTAGGGGAGGATTGTTGGGTTTTTGGTTCCTTGGATCAAGAATTATTCTAAGTACTGGAACTGCGAACAGAGTTGGTATAACCACGGATAGAAGGATGTAACCACGGATGATGACAAACCACGGCTAGTAGTATTGTGTAACTACTGATCGATTATTGTAGCCACTGCTAGTCTTTTATTGTCGGTTTAGTATTATGTATTAGATAAATATGGAAAAGATATTTATCTTGTAGGTTACGTATTGTATAATGTAAAGGACTCATTAGCTTATAAAAGGAGGTCATAGGTTAGATTAGATATACGTATGTTTTATATCTAAGGTCGATACACTTCAAGGTTGTAAAACCCTAATACTGGTTAGAGTATTCGTATTAATAATAATATTGAGGTGTTGAATGTTTACTGTTCTTCTTCTTAAGATTAAGTGTTAAATTTCGCGTAATACTTAATAAGTTCTTTGTTTAAGTCAGTTTCTATATTAGATCATTTGCTCAACTGGGATCAACAAGTGGTATCAGAGCTTGTGATCTAGAAACTGTAATCAAGAAGAAGTTCTATTCAAGAAAGCTAAGATGTCTGACGAAACTCACATGGTGACTGCATCAAAGGTTCCCATGCTCAATCATGGTGAGTATCAAATCTGGAGAATGCAAATGAGGCAATACATTCGTATGATTGACTATGCCATCTTGGATGTTGTTGAAAAAGGTGATACTCTTCCTTTGAAGGGTGATGATGGTAAAGCAATAGAAATTGTACAGATTAGAGATGTTCCTTTGTTTCCCCACATGCTTACTTTGCCTACAGATCCTGAATTTGCTGAAGGTCTTGAATTCCAACCTATAGTGACTGAACCCACTGCTAGTACATCTGAACCCACTGCTAGTTCACCTCAAACCACTGTTAGTGACACTCAACTTACTTCTAGTCAAACCCAAATCACTGTTAAACCAATTGTATGGACTAGGATACTGAAGGGCACCAAGCTACCTCAGGCTGGTGTTAGTGGTGTTGTTAATGAGGCTGTCACATGGAGTGGAGGTGACATGATTGGAAGGGCTTCCACTACTGATTCATGCTTAGATGCTGGTCAGGATAGTGGAAACATAAATAAGACCCAACCTTTGGCAACTCCTAATGTGGAAAGTTCTTCGGAACTTTAACACATGTGGAGGAATCCCTAGCCAATTGGCTACTACAGGGTGCATAGATGATCAGGCACGGTCTGGTGCCATGTTTACTATATCCAAGGATTCACCTCTCGGAGCAGTTAACACAGCTCGAAGTGATGAGGATAGTTTAGAACATGAAACTGAATTGACGGATCCTAAGTTGGTACATGATGACTTTTCCAATGAACCACCTCTCGGACCAGTTCACACAGGTCGAAGTCGGGAGGATATTCTTGAACGTTTTAATGAATTGACGGATAAATGTGCCAAAATGGAGGAAATAATCTCAAGTCTTCAGGAGCTAGCTGTGTTTCAGGGGAAAGACATTAGGCGATTGAAGCACAGGGTATTGGTTTTGGAGAAAATAAGAAGACCTGGGCTTGCTGTTTTGAAAGCTATGAGAAGAAAGAAAAATAAGGTGGACTCCTCTCCAGCTCAGAATATGGAGGATGCATCCAAACAGGGGAGGAGTGAAGACATGAATTCAGGGGAGGCTGTTGATGGATCTATGGAAGAAGATGTTGATAGTGGAGATCAAGAATTTTTGGTATTTGATAAAGATGGGAATGAGGCAGTTCTAGAAAATTTGAAGAATTTTGTAGAAGATGAAGTAGTGCAGGACACAACCACTGATAGTATGTCTGCAACAACGGTTAGTACTCTTGTAACCACTGCTGCAGTTTCAGACATAGCAATTGTACCCACTATTATCATACCCACTGCTATCATAACCACTTCCACTATTGTTACAACTCTCTCTGTATCACCACCTAAGTCTAAAGAAGTTGAGAAAGAAGTTGCAAGTACATTGATAAATCTAAGCAAAACCTCATCTATTTCTACATCCATCATTGCACCTGTTTTATCTGTTCAATCTACTGCAACTAAACCCAAAGGAAAAAGTTTAGTTATTGGTGAACCTTTGAAGAAGAAAGTGGTTCAATCTGATATTGGAAAAGGTAAAGGGGTTGCAGTACCAGAGCTGAAGTTTAAAAGTAAAGCAGAACAAGTTGCTTATGATGCAGAGTATGTAAGAAACATGTTAGCTGAAGAACAAGCAGCTTTAGAGAAAAGGAAGCAAGAAGAAGAGGAAGCTAGTCAGAAATGGTTGGCTACATGGTATGAATGACAAAACTATCTTGAAGCTTCTCAACAAATAAATGATGAATATACTGCACAAGAATGGGCATTGTTGGATGATGAGGAAAGAGCTAGACTTTTGGGTCTATGGGCAAGGAGGATTGGTAAAGAAAGGAAGCAAGTTATAAGAAAGAAACCTCCTTCAATTGCACAGATGAGGAATGTATTGATGAAAATTATTAAGAATTCAGGCATTCATATTCCTGATAATCTTAATAGGTGTTCTTTTGAAAGAATTTATGAGCTTTATGAGAGATGTATGAGGATTAATAATGATGATTTTTGTCCAATGAATTCTAAAAAGGAAGAAGAGTGGATTCAAAAGGATGAAGAGTGGATTCAAAGTAAAAGAAAGAGAGAATCTGAGGTTCAGGAGACATCTTATTCTAAAAGACTGAAAGTAGTTGAAGATGTTAATCAAATTATTTCTTATGAGTTTAAGCTTAAAGTTGGAAGTGAAGGAGTTTGGAAAATTCAAAGACTCAACAATGAAATTTATGAGTATAATAAATTTTCACATATGCTTCAGTATTTTGATAGAGATGATTTGATGAATCTTTGGATACTTTACAAGAATAAGTTTGGTGAAGTACATCCAAATGATTATCATGAGAGACTGGTTTATCATCATTTGAAGATTTTATTTGAGCCTACTCATGATGAACCTGAATGGAAAGGACTCTACAATGGTCAAGTTACAAGATGGTTTTTATATCAAACTTGTGGAGTTCATGTTTTAACTGTTTCTAGAGAAGTTATTCATATGCTTGTAGAAGGTGATTATCCTCAACTGAATAAGTATCCAGCAGTTATTGCTCAGATGTTGAAGCCTGGTATTATCAAGATTTTGTTGCCCTATGATGGTCAAGCTTACAATTTGTTGTTGAAGTATGAAAATATTCTTAAATCTGGTAAGTGTTTGGCTACATCCTCCAATCCAGATGTTTTGAGCTTAAAGGAAACTTGAGAATTCTGTTGGAATGTATCAAGTTTAGGGGAGGATTGTTGGGTTTTTGGTTCCTTGGATCAAGAATTAT
The DNA here is from genome assembly GCA_019973895.1 of Chrysanthemum seticuspe. Taxonomy (NCBI): domain Eukaryota; kingdom Viridiplantae; phylum Streptophyta; class Magnoliopsida; order Asterales; family Asteraceae; genus Chrysanthemum; species Chrysanthemum seticuspe. The sequence continues at coordinate 184,047,039 of BPTQ01000005.1, forward strand.
TCTAAGTACTGGAACTGCGAACAGAGTTGGTATAACCACGGATAGAAGGATGTAACCACGGATGATGACAAACCACGGCTAGTAGTATTGTGTAACTACTGATCGATTATTGTAGCCACTGCTAGTCTTTTATTGTCGGTTTAGTATTATGTATTAGATAAATATGGAAAAGATATTTATCTTGTAGGTTACGTATTGTATAATGTAAAGGACTCATTAGCTTATAAAAGGAGGTCATAGGTTAGATTAGATATACGTATGTTTTATATCTAAGGTCGATACACTTCAAGGTTGTAAAACCCTAATACTGGTTAGAGTATTCGTATTAATAATAATATTGAGGTGTTGAATGTTTACTGTTCTTCTTCTTAAGATTAAGTGTTAAATTTCGCGTAATACTTAATAAGTTCTTTGTTTAAGTCAGTTTCTATATTAGATCATTTGCTCAACTGGGATCAACAAGTGGTATCAGAGCTTGTGATCTAGAAACTGTAATCAAGAAGAAGTTCTATTCAAGAAAGCTAAGATGTCTGACGAAACTCACATGGTGACTGCATCAAAGGTTCCCATGCTCAATGATGGTGAGTATCAGATCTGGAGAATGCAAATGAGGCAATACATTCGTATGATTGACTATGCCATCTTGGATGTTGTTGAAAAAGGTGATACTCTTCCTTTGAAGGGTGATGATGGTAAAGCAATAGAAATTGTACAGATTAGAGATGTTCCTTTGTTTCCCCACATGCTTACTTTGCCTACAGATCCTGAATTTGCTGAAGGTCTTGAATTCCAACCTATAGTGACTGAACCCACTGCTAGTACATCTGAACCCACTGCTAGTTCACCTCAAACCACTGTTAGTGACACTCAACTTACTTCTAGTCAAACCCAAATCACTGTTAAACCAATTGTATGGACTAGGAGACTGAAGGGCACCAAGCTACCTCAGGCTGGTGTTAGTGGTGTTGTTAATGAGGCTGTCACATGGAGTGGAGGTGAAATGATTGGAAGGGCTTCCACTACTGATTCATGCTTAGATGCTGGTCAGGATAGTGGAAACATAAATAAGACCCAACCTTTGGCAACTCCTAATGTGGAAAGTTCTTTGGAACTTTAACACATGTGGAGGAATCCCTAGCCAATTGGCTACTACAGGGTGCATAGATGATCAGGCACGGTCTGGTGCCATGTTTACTATATCCAAGGATTCACCTCTCGGAGCAGTTAACACAGCTCGAAGTGATGAGGATAGTTTGGAACATGAAACTGAATTGACGGATCCTAAGTTGGTACATGATGACTTTTCCAATGAACCACCTCTCGGACCAGTTCACACAGGTCGAAATCGGGAGGATATTCTTGAACGTTTTAATGAATTGACGGATAAATGTGCCAAAATGGAGGAAATAATCTCAAGTCTTCAGGAGCTAGCTGTGTTTCAGGGGAAAGACATTAGGCGATTGAAGCACAGGGTATTGGTTTTGGAGAAAATAAGAAGACCTGGGCTTGCTGTTTTGAAAGCTATGAGAAGAAAGAAAAATAAGGTGGACTCCTCTCCAGCTCAGAATATGGAGGATGCATCCAAACAGGGGAGGAGTGAAGACATGAATTCAGGGGAGGCTGTTGATGGATCTATGGAAGAAGATGTTGATAGTGGAGATCAAGAATTTTTGGTATTTGATAAAGATGGGAATGAGGCAGTTCTAGAAAATTTGAAGAATTTTGTAGAAGATGAAGTAGTGCAGGACACAACCACTGATAGTATGTCTGCAACAACGGTTAGTACTCTTGTAACCACTGCTGCAGTTTCAGACATAGCAATTGTACCCACTATTATCATACCCACTGCTATCATAACCACTTCCACTATTGTTACAACTCTCTCTGTATCACCACCTAAGTCTAAAGAAGTTGAGAAAGAAGTTGCAAGTACATTGATAAATCTAAGCAAAACCTCATCTATTTCTACATCCATCATTGCACCTGTTTTATCTGTTCAATCTACTGCAACTAAACCCAAAGGAAAAAGTTTAGTTATTGGTGAACCTTTGAAGAAGAAAGTGGTTCAATCTGATATTGGAAAAGGTAAAGGGGTTGCAGTACCAGAGCTGAAGTTTAAAAGTAAAGCAGAACAAGTTGCTTATGATGCAGAGTATGTAAGAAACATGTTAGCTGAAGAACAAGCAGCTTTAGAGAAAAGGAAGCAAGAAGAAGAGGAAGCTAGTCAGAAATGGTTGGCTACATGGTATGAATCACAAAACTATCTTGAAGCTTCTCAACAAATAAATGATGAATATACTGCACAAGAATGGGCATTGTTGGATGATGAGGAAAGAGCTAGACTTTTGGGTCTATGGGCAAGGAGGATTGGTAAAGAAAGGAAGCAAGTTATAAGAAAGAAACCTCCTTCAATTGCACAGATGAGGAATGTATTGATGAAAATTATTAAGAATTCAGGCATTCATATTCCTGATAATCTTAATAGGTGTTCTTTTGAAAGAATTTATGAGCTTTATGAGAGATGTATGAGGATTAATAATGATGATTTTTGTCCAATGAATTCTAAAAAGGAAGAAAAGTGGATTCAAAAGGATGAAGAGTGGATTCAAAGTAAAAGAAAGAGAGAATCTGAGGTTCAGGAGACATCTTATTCTAAAAGACTGAAAGTAGTTGAAGATGTTAATCAAATTATTTCTTATGAGTTTAAGCTTAAAGTTGGAAGTGAAGGAGTTTGGAAAATTCAAAGACTCAACAATGAAATTTATGAGTATAATAAATTTTCACATATGCTTCAGTATTTTGATAGAGATGATTTGATGAATCTTTGGATACTTTACAAGAATAAGTTTGGTGAAGTACATCCAAATGATTATCATGAGAGACTGGTTTATCATCATTTGAAGATTTTATTTGAGCCTACTCATGATGAACCTGAATGGAAAGGACTCTACAATGGTCAAGTTACAAGATGGTTTTTATATCAAACTTGTGGAGTTCATGTTTTAACTGTTTCTAGAGAAGTTATTCATATGCTTGTAGAAGGTGATTATCCTCAACTGAATAAGTATCCAGCAGTTATTGCTCAGATGTTGAAGCCTGGTATTATCAAGATTTTGTTGCCCTATGATGGTCAAGCTTACAATTTGTTGTTGAAGTATGAAAATATTCTTAAATCTGGTAAGTGTTTGGCTACATCCTCCAATCCAGATGTTTTGAGCTTAAAGGAAACTTGAGAATTCTGTTGGAATGTATCAAGTTTAGGGGAGGATTGTTGGGTTTTTGGTTCCTTGGATCAAGAATTATTCTAAGTACTGGAACTGCGAACAGAGTTGGTATAACCACGGATAGAAGGATGTAACCACGGATGATGACAAACCACGGCTAGTAGTATTGTGTAACTACTGATCGATTATTGTAGCCACTGCTAGTCTTTTATTGTCGGTTTAGTATTATGTATTAGATAAATATGGAAAAGATATTTATCTTGTAGGTTACGTATTGTATAATGTAAAGGACTCATTAGCTTATAAAAGGAGGTCATAGGTTAGATTAGATATACGTATGTTTTATATCTAAGGTCGATACACTTCAAGGTTGTAAAACCCTAATACTGGTTAGAGTATTCGTATTAATAATAATATTGAGGTGTTGAATGTTTACTGTTATTCTTCTTAAGATTAAGTGTTAAATTTCTCGTAATACTTAATAAGTTCTTTGTTTAAGTCAGTTTCTATATTAGATCATTTGCTCAACTGGGATCAACAAGTGGTATCAGAGCTTATGATCTAGAAACTGTAATCAAGAAGAAGTTCTATTCAAGAAAGCTAAGATGTCTGACGAAACTCACATGGTGACTGCATCAAAGGTTCCCATGCTCAATCATGGTGAGTATCAAATCTGGAGAATGCAAATGAGGCAATACATTCGTATGATTGACTATGCCATCTTGGATGTTGTTGAAAAAGGTGATACTCTTCCTTTGAAGGGTGATGATGGTAAAGCAATAGAAATTGTACATATTAGAGATGTTCCTTTGTTTCCCCACATGCTTACTTTGCCTACAGATCCTGAATTTGCTGAAGGTCTTGAATTCCAACCTATAGTGACTGAACCCACTGCTAGTACATCTGAACCCACTGCTAGTTCACCTCAAACCACTGTTAGTGACACTCAACTTACTTCTAGTCAAACCCAAATCACTGTTAAACCAATTGTATGGACTAGGAGACTGAAGGGCACCAAGCTACCTCAGGCTGGTGTTAGTGGTGTTGTTAATGAGGCTGTCACATGGAGTGGAGGTGAAATGATTGGAAGGGCTTCCACTACTGATTCATGCTTAGATGCTGGTCAGGATAGTGGAAACATAAATAAGACCCAACCTTTGGCAACTCCTAATGTGGAAAGTTCTTTCGAACTTTAACACATGTGGAGGAATCCCTAGCCAATTGGCTACTACAGGGTGCATAGATGATCAGGCACGGTCTGGTGCCATGTTTACTATATCCAAGGATTCACCTCTCGGAGCAGTTAACACAGCTCGAAGTGATGAGGATAGTTTGGAACATGAAACTGAATTGACGGATCCTAAGTTGGTACATGATGACTTTTCCAATGAACCACCTCTCGGACCAGTTCACACAGGTCGAAGTCGGGAGGATATTCTTGAACGTTTTAATGAATTGACGGATAAATGTGCCAAAATGGAGGAAATAATCTCAAGTCTTCAGGAGCTAGCTGTGTTTCAGGGGAAAGACATTAGGCGATTGAAGCACAGGGTATTGGTTTTGGAGAAAATAAGAAGACCTGGGCTTGCTGTTTTGAAAGCTATGAGAAGAAAGAAAAATAAGGTGGACTCCTCTCCAGCTCAGAATATGGAGGATGCATCCAAACAGGGGAGGAGTGAAGACATGAATTCAGGGGAGGATGTTGATGGATCTATGGAAGAAGATGTTGATAGTGGAGATCAAGAATTTTTGGTATTTGATAAAGATGGGAATGAGGCAGTTCTAGAAAATTTGAAGAATTTTGTAGAAGATGAAGTAGTGCAGGACACAACCACTGATAGTATGTCTGCAACAACGGTTAGTACTCTTGTAACCACTGCTGCAGTTTCAGACATAGCAATTGTACCCACTATTATCATACCCACTGCTATCATAACCACTTCCACTATTGTTACAACTCTCTCTGTATCACCACCTAAGTCTAAAGAAGTTGAGAAAGAAGTTGCAAGTACATTGATAAATCTAAGCAAAACCTCATCTATTTCTACATCCATCATTGCACCTGTTTTATCTGTTCAATCTACTGCAACTAAACCCAAAGGAAAAAGTTTAGTTATTGGTGAACCTTTGAAGAAGAAAGTGGTTCAATCTGATATTGGAAAAGGTAAAGGGGTTGCAGTACCAGAGCTGAAGTTTAAAAGTAAAGCAGAACAAGTTGCTTATGATGCAGAGTATGTAAGAAACATGTTAGCTGAAGAACAAGCAGCTTTAGAGAAAAGGAAGCAAGAAGAAGAGGAAGCTAGTCAGAAATGGTTGGCTACATGGTATGAATCACAAAACTATCTTGAAGCTTCTCAACAAATAAATGATGAATATACTGCACAAGAATGGGCATTGTTGGATGATGAGGAAAGAGCTAGACTTTTGGGTCTATGGGCAAGGAGGATTGGTAAAGAAAGGAAGCAAGTTATAAGAAAGAAACCTCCTTCAATTGCACATATGAGGAATGTATTGATGAAAATTATTAAGAATTCAGGCATTCATATTCCTGATAATCTTAATAGGTGTTCTTTTGAAAGAATTTATGAGCTTTATGAGAGATGTATGAGGATTAATAATGATGATTTTTGTCCAATGAATTCTAAAAAGGAAGAAGAGTGGATTCAAAAGGATGAAGAGTGGATTCAAAGTAAAAGAAAGAGAGAATCTGAGGTTCAGGAGACATCTTATTCTACAAGACTGAAAGTAGTTGAAGATGTTAATCAAATTATTTCTTATGAGTTTAAGCTTAAAGTTGGAAGTGAAGGAGTTTGGAAAATTCAAAGACTCAACAATGAAATTTATGAGTATAATAAATTTTCACATATGCTTCAGTATTTTGATAGAGATGATTTGATGAATCTTTGGATACTTTACAAGAATAAGTTTGGTGAAGTACATCCAAATGATTATCATGAGAGACTGGTTTATCATCATTTGAAGATTTTATTTGAGCCTACTCATGATGAACCTGAATGGAAAGGACTCTACAATGGTCAAGTTACAAGATGGTTTTTATATCAAACTTGTGGAGTTCATGTTTTAACTGTTTCTAGAGAAGTTATTCATATGCTTGTAGAAGGTGATTATCCTCAACTGAATAAGTATCCAGCAGTTATTGCTCAGATGTTGAAGCCTGGTATTATCAAGATTTTGTTGCCCTATGATGGTCAAGCTTACAATTTGTTGTTGAAGTATGAAAATATTCTTAAATCTGGTAAGTGTTTGGCTACATCCTCCAATCCAGATGTTTTGAGCTTAAAGGAAACTTGAGAATTCTGTTGGAATGTATCAAGTTTAGGGGAGGATTGTTGGGTTTTTGGTTCCTTGGATCAAGAATTATTCTAAGTACTGGAACTGCGAACAGAGTTGGTATAACCACGGATAGAAGGATGTAACCACGGATGATGACAAACCACGGCTAGTAGTATTGTGTAACTACTGATCGATTATTGTAGCCACTGCTAGTCTTTTATTGTCGGTTTAGTATTATGTATTAGATAAATATGGAAAAGATATTTATCTTGTAGGTTACGTATTGTATAATGTAAAGGACTCATTAGCTTATAAAAGGAGGTCATAGGTTAGATTAGATATACGTATGTTTTATATCTAAGGTCGATACACTTCAAGGTTGTAAAACCCTAATACTGGTTAGAGTATTCGTATTAATAATAATATTGAGGTGTTGAATGTTTACTGTTCTTCTTCTTAAGATTAAGTGTTAAATTTCGCGTAATACTTAATAAGTTCTTTGTTTAAGTCAGTTTCTATATTAGATCATTTGCTCAACTGGGATCAACAAGTGGTATCAGAGCTTGTGATCTAGAAACTGTAATCAAGAAGAAGTTCTATTCAAGAAAGCTAAGATGTCTGACGAAACTCACATGGTGACTGCATCAAAGGTTCCCATGCTCAATCATGGTGAGTATCAAATCTGGAGAATGCGAATGAGGCAATACATTCGTATGATTGACTATGCCATCTTGGATGTTGTTGAAAAAGGTGATACTCTTCCTTTGAAGGGTGATGTTGGTAAAGCAATAGAAATTGTTAGTGAAGTTGACAAGGCCAAAAGGAAATTGGAGATTAAAGCTCATAGTATTCTTTCTATGGGAATACCTAATGAGTATGCTTTGGACTTTGAAAGATATGAGTCAGCTAAAGAGTTACTGGATGCTCTTGAGACAAGATTTGCTGGTAATGAAGCTACAAAGAAATCAAGGAAGAATATGCTCAAGCATCAGTTTGAAAACTTCACTGCACTAAGTGGAGAAAAACTTGATGGCACTTATAACAGGCTTCAAAATCTAATCAGCCAATTGAAGTCAGTGGACTACAATGTTATTCCAGAAGTTATAAATTTGAAGTTCATTAGAAGTTTATCTCCTGAATGGGCTCTTCATACGCTTGTGTGGAGAAATAAGGAGGACTTTGATAAGATGACTCTGGACAATCTCTACAACAACTTGAAGGTTTATGAGTCTGAGAAAAACGTTGCTGGTGCATCTTCTGCTAATCAAAACATTGCTTTTGTGTCCACCAATCATATGAGTTCACAAGATGTATCCACTGCTGCTTATGGAATAACCACGGCTATTGAAAACAATACCACTGTTAGTGATAATGTCAGTGATGGTGCTATTTGTGCTTTTCTGGCTGATTTAACCACCAGTGTTACTGTTTTAAATCAAGATCTAGATCAAATTGATCCTGATGATCTTGAGGAGATTAATCTTCAATGGCAAATGGCAATGTTGACTCTCCAAGCAAGGAAGTTTCTGAGGAGGACTGGAAGATAGGTTAAGTATGATGGTCAAAGGAGAGCTGGATTCGATAAAAGCAAGATGGAGTGCTTTAACTGCAAGAAGAAGGGTCACTTTGCTAGAGAATGTCGAGCTCCTAAGAGATTTGATGGCATGAAGAAGACCACAGAAGAGCCTGCTTCTTCTTCAGCTTTGGTTGCTCAAGATGGAATTGGTGATTATGACTGGAGTGATCAGATTGCAGAGGGTCCTAATGCAGCTTTTCTTGCTAGTGAAGCGTCAAAAGAGCATAACTTTGCTCTAATGGCCTATGCTTCATCTTCTGGTTCTGATTCTGAGGTATCCAATGATTCTAAAAGACTGAAAGTAGTTGAAGATGTTAATCTGAGGTTCAGGAGACAACTTTATCCCCGGTAGCGGCGCCAAAAACTTGATAACGCTACACGCGTCGTTCGGGGTCAAAGGAACTTCCTTTTCTTCGAGCAACTTATATAACACCCTAGGCAGTGAACCTAATCGTTGTAGTGTAGTATTAGGGTAAGCCACGGGTATTGATATCATTCTCTAGGGGAATAGGAATGCTAGTGAGAAGTTACTACGCTAAGGTTGGGGTTGAGGAAGATTATTTTTTATCTTTTTTATGTTTTTTTTAGGAAATGGAAAGGTACGAATCTCAGGGTTTGGATTTGGGGGTTGGTATTGCTACCATTTACTATACTTATCTAATTATCTAATCTAAGGTGTATGTAGTCTATGTCTAATTATTGTGTGCTCGTATGATAGTTTAAATATGTGTTTACTTAGGTTTTACTACTCCTTAATTATCTCCTATTGGTGGTTGAATTGTCACGTCCTTATTCTTACTTGTGTTGTGTGTCTAAAGTTGTAGGGTATGCGTTTCTCCCTAACTCTTTGAAGTTACCAAAGGGTCTCCTCTACAAAATACCACTAGGGATCATAAACTCTAACTCTAAGGCCTCTTTGGATAGTTTAGCTTACAACCGCTCAAGGTGCTATAACCTAAGGTTCACAAAGATTAATCAAGCATTAAGTACACAACGAATGACCTATCGCATTACTAGATCATTAATCAACTAAGATAAGAGACAACCAATCAATATTCAATAATTAAGTTTCATATTCCTTAAGCAAACACACAAATAAATTAGCCGGACATGGAGAACATGCAAGCATAAACACAAATAATCAAAGACATAATTGTATTAATGAAGTAAAGCACTTATCTTGGTGTAAGATAGGGTTTGGAACCCTAAAATACTGTACAAGACAGCCTTGGTTCGGTTTAGGTTTTTACTCCAAAAGACTACACACCAATACTGAAAAATTCGGATTCTATATATAAGATTACATCTGCGACGGTGTCACCTTATGTTGTGTGACGCCGTCGGGTCGCCGTCATTAGGGTTTCGTCTTGGCCACGTTAGTCTTGCGACGGCGTCACCTTGTGCTTGTGACGCCGTCCTCTTCAGCTTCTGACGCCGTCTGGATCGAATCTAGGCCGTCTGAGTTGCGACGGCCTACTCTTTTATAACTTGACGTCGTCACTTGAAAATAGGAGTTTTGGCTTCTGTCCCGTCACAAAATCCTCCGACGGCGTCGCAGTTAAGCAGTGACGCCGTCGCCTTTTGTTTTCAGCAGCTGGAGTGTCTCGATTCTTGACTTTGGCCATTTTCTTCGTATATCCGCACCTTTTCGTCCAAATAAGTGCCATTTCAGCAATTTGCCTTCAAGAGACCTAAAAAGTGAAAAGGAACGATATTAAGTAATAACGGATACAAAAGTGATCAAATAAGGGATTAAACGACCCCTAAAAAAGGTACATTTTAAAACCTTATCAAATATCCCTACACTTGGTATTTGCTTGTCCTCAAGTAAATGTGCTTTTAGCCAATTAATTTATAAGTTAGGGGTCATGACGCATTGGTTTAAAACAGTCCACAACACATATAAGCCCCGCAAAAGTCATAACAAGCACGGAAATTACATACTAGCACCTCACATGGGGTGTTTGGATACTCACATCTCTCTCGGGTGTATATGAAATATAACAAGTTGGAAATGGAAGATTAAACACTCATTAACCGGTCCTAGTACATAGATTACCATAGGCTTGAGAATAGATCAAACCTCCATCACTTTGGCGTAAGCACCTAGGAAAGACTATCAAAGAGGTCTTTAAAGGGTTGTAATGTTAGGCTTACGGTAGGGAAATAAAGGGTTTGGTGGGATAGGCTATTTAGTGGTGGCAAGTCAAAAATATCTTATGTTACAAGCATACGAAGAATGGCGTTGCTAAGCCAAGACTCGACACTCTAGACTCTAAATAACCTAAACAAACAAACATAAATTTAAAGGATAGATGTAGGATGGTAGCCCGTATGTATTTTTTTTAATCACTCTATTTTTTTTCTTTTCTCTTTTTCTATTTCTTTTTCGATTTTTTTTTTCTTCATACACTTTTACTCTACCATCCTCTACGGTAACATCAAAATGATAGGGATTTATAGGCACATCCCTACACTTGAGTTTTTATTACTCTAACACTAATTTGGCCCGAATTGAAAAGATCAAAAACACTTGGGGTATGTTATTACGCAAATTAGGGAATTTAACATTCCCTTCCAATCATTTTATAAACTTTAACTTTTTCCCATGAGTCCCAATCGTCCCAAAACTGTGTACAAAGGATATGACTCGACTTAGCAACTCATGCAAGCAACTAGATAATTGAACTAAGGGTTTAGGGTGATAACAATAATGCACTAAAAGTGAGTGCATACAAGGTAGGCTAAGGCGATTTGGGTGTATATTTGGGGGTGGGGTGTAAACAATGCTCTTCATTGATATTCCGGAAAAACCGAAACATCACGAGAACCGCGAAAAGGATAGGCTCTGAGGGGTTAACTAGGGGTATCGTGTACTAAAGATGAGTACAACCCAAAGGTGTGGGGGAATTACTCAACCGAAGTGGAAGAAGTAATTATATTACGGGTATATCCTAATGCCTCTTATCATTTAGTTATTCCTAACTACACAAGTGTAGTCTTACTAGCAATCTCGGGATGCATCACAAAACAAGTTCTAGAATCTAATATACTACTGGTTTACACTCTAAGCATTAAAGATGAATGCTTTTAATTAATACTAATCTAAGGGCGATCCTCACATTTTGGGTGGAATTTAGGTGGTAAAGGGTTTTTGTGCTAGTCATGTAACTTCCTATCCGTCAGACGCTTTTGTTAAGACTAATGGCCCACTCCTATATATCATGAAAATTTTTAAATTTGGTGCCAAAATTACCCTAACCGACATTTTCTCATGGTTTATTACACAAATACAATTGGACAAAGCAAATAGTCAAGGATAAGTATAGTTTCAAAGTTCCCGTTTTATTTTCCCTCCCTACACTTAAACTGAACATTGTCCCCAATGTTCCCCGAAAGTATCAAAGTTATGATAATGGAAGGTAATTAAAAACGAAAGAAACTAGTACTCCCCTGATTAGCTCGGTAGGATCCGTGTAAAGTAGTGGTTAAATCCTTTCCAAGAAAAATGTATGCTTGAAAAGTTCCTTCCAGTCTTTTGTTTCTTCTTCTTGATAAATGAAACCTGCACATTTGAAGAAAACAAACGAAACCTTCGCGTAAAATCGGCGGTAATAATATATATAAGACTCGATTAGACCAGGATATAATGCTTGTAGAATGGATGTTTACAGAATTTCTGGAAAATTAAGACCTGGAAAATTCCAAAAATTTATAAGTAGGTCAGAAAACGAGAAAAAAGTAATATGATGTTTTTACTCCTTCCTGACGCGGTCAGGTTGCAATCCTGACGCCGTCAGGTTATCCTGACAAAAACTGGTCTGCGATTTTCTGGAAAAAATTCTGGAAAATTTACATCTTTAGAATCTGGAAAAATTTCTGCAAAACATCCATTATGACTCGATACAAGCATTTGACTCGAACAAACACACAAATATATCTTTTAATGAATTGTTATTCTCATATTTACGTTTCTTTTGAAAACGTGTGTAATCCTCCCTACACTTATCCTTTATGTAAAATACCTTTATATGCAATTAAGACGAGGTTAAAAACAAAATAAAGCATTTTTACAAATTTAAACATGAGAATAAAAAATTAACAAAAGATATATGACACTAACAAGCAAACAATTAAGCATGAGTTGCCTCCCACGAAGCGCTTTTCTTTATTTAAGAGTCTTGTAGCTAGACTCGTAGCCGTGATCCTACGTACCGATATAAGTAAGCCTATCCTTAACAATGTCATAAGGATCAAACTTATCATTTAAGTTCCTAGTAGTACGTTCGGTTCGATATGCCTTTTCAAACTTTTCTCCATCGGGATCATAGATTGTTATGCTTATGTGCCACTCTCCATTACCATCACTAGGTGGTCTATTCCAATCCCACTTATGTTTAGGCTTTTCAATTTTCCACCTATTCATGACAAGGTTGACGGGCAAGCTTCCTAGGAACTCGGTCATTTTCCTAAATACTAAGGCGTCCTCGAATGGGTTCAATTCCATGGCCCTTGCCATCTCTTTTTCATGGAAAGTTGCTTTACTAGCAAAGGCTTCATCTAAGTAGAAAGGTCGTTGGGGACCTATGAGGTTCTTATCTATCCAAGGTCCATATCTAGAAGGCGTCCTATCCAACTTAATCTCGTGTGGGATTTCCTCTTCTTTGTAGTACGTATGCCTTTTGACATCGTAAATTGACCTAGCACTCCCCTCTCCTACCACTATCTTAGACATCTTACAATCGATGATGGCACTAGCGGTAGCTAAGAATCCTCTTCCTTTAAGTAATGGGCATGTCGGGTCCTTATTCACGTCTAGCACATGAAAGTCGGCCAAAAGAGTCAACTCTCCTAAACCGAACCAATGCTGTCTTGTACAGTATTTTAGGGTTCCAAACCCTATCTTACACCAAGATAAGTGCTTTACTTCATTAATACAATTATGTATTTGATTATTTGTGTGTATGCTTACATGTTCTCCATGTCCTTAATTATTGAATATTGATTGGTTGTCTCTTATCTTACTTGATTAATGATCTAGTAATGCGATAGGTCATTTGTTATGTACTTAATGCTTGATTAATCTTTGTGAACCTTAGGTTATAGCACCTTGAGCGGTTGTAAGCTAAACTATCCAAAGAGGCCTTAGAGTTAGAGTTTATGATCCCTAGTGGTATTTTGTAGACGAGACCCTTTGGTAACTTCAAAGAGTTAGGGAGAAACGCATACCCTACAACTTTAGACACACAACGCAGTTAAGAATAAGGACGTGACAATTCAACCACCAATAGGAGATAGTTAAGGAGTAGTAAAACCTAAGTAAACACATCTTTAAACTATCATACGAGCACAAAATAATTAGACATAGACTACATACACCTTAGATTAGATAATTAGATAAGTAGAGTAAACGGTAGCAATACCAACCCCTAAATCCAAACCCCGAGATTCGTACCTTTCCATTTCCTAAAAAACATAAAAAAGATAAAAAATAATCTTCCTCAACCCAACCTTAGCGTAGTAACTTCTCACTAGCATTCCTATTCCCCTAGAGAACGATATCAATACCCGTGGCTTACCCTAATACTACACTACAATGATTAGGTTCACTGCCTAGGGTGTTATAAAACTTGCTCGAAGAAAAGGAAGTTCCTTTGACCCCGAACGACGCGTGTAGCGTTATCAAGTTTTTGGCGCCACTGCCGGGGAATAGAATAGCTAGTTAGTAGTCCACCTCGTTTAGGTTTCTTTGCTTGATTCCTATCAAGTAAATTTTTCTTATTTTTAGCTTTCTCATAGTCTATCCCCCTTCTTCGTGACCTTTGTTCGTAATCCCATCACTTTTCATCATGGAAGGTGATAACCAACCACCACTTCTCCCTACCAACCCCCTTAGACAACTTAGAACCCTCAGTTCCACCAAAACCCTTCTTGAACCATTTGCAGAACCCGAAAGAGAGCTTAATAGGCGAAGAAAAGCTCTCCATGATTCGGAACCTCAAGGAACTTCCATCAACTTTGATGAAGTCACAACTGACGAGGAGTCATCTCATTCTCCACACTCCCCTGAAACTATCATCATTGACGATCTGAGCCAACATGGTGAAGAAATTCCCGCCACTCCGGTCAATGGACCCATCAATCCTCCTAAAGCAAAATCCCTCGGGGAATACTCTTCCCCCTCTGCATCTGGATTTACTAGTGCCATTGTCTACCCTTCAGAACAAGTCAATGAGGTATTGCATGCCTCTGACATTTGGTTTATCCAAAACGTATGTCAATTCAATGGATCCCACAGCGAAAACCCAATTCATCACATCAAACAATTTTTAAAAATTGTTGATGCAACCTATGCCGACGGAGCATCCAAGGAGACGTCTAGACTCCGTTTTTTTCATTTTCTCTTCAAGGACAGGCCAAGGAGTGGCTCGATGAGCTCCCTCCAAAGTCTATTTTCACATGGGAGCAACTCACAACCAAGTTCACCAAGAAGTTCTTTCCCCCTGGAAGAACTGCATTGATCAGGAGCAAAATTCTTCACTTCCATCAGACAGATGGAGAATCTATCGTTAACTCCTGGAATCGTTACAAAGATCTTATTCAAAAAGCCCCACACCATGGTATCGACCTTTGGTTGCTTGTTCAAATCTTTTACGACAATATCTCCCGAAAGGATAAAAAAGGCATTGACTTCTCAACTGGCCGTAGAATTTCTAATCTCACGGCCGAAGAAGGGTGGAACCGCATTGAGGGGTACATTCAATACCAAGACAACCATTGGCATGAGCCAGTAAACGCTATAAGTATCTCTACTTTCTTGAATGGAAAGTCATCATCTTTCGAGGATCGGATTAAGAAAGCACAAGAGAAGCTTGCATACCTCACAAAATCGCCAGAACCAAAAAAGTTATTTAACCCTTACCTTATATGCGACATTTGTGGAGGGCCACACGAGAGTTATGAATGTGATGACACACGTCATGAGAGCGTCTTCCTTTCCAGTCATGATATTTATGATGACCTTTCACTCCTCACATTCTATCAAAATGATGAATGCAACCCTTGGGGCAATCTAAAATGGAAAACTGAAGGAAAGGAGGGATCTGAATACACCATCCGTGATGCCTTTGAAGAAGAACTCGGGCAGTTTACCATAGAAGGAACCACACTCTTAAAAGGTCTTGAGGGGTTTATCCAAGAGCAGCAAGTTGAATTAGAAAGTCAATTCGCCAACCTCCGCAAAAGAATAAGCGAATCTAGCCCAGCCCATCATGATCCAACTTGCGCCATCACCACTCGATCAAGAATTACTACCAAGGATACCCCGCATCCTGACCGGAATCCCACCACCAGGGAACCTGTGTTAGGAAATGATGCAATTCCTGAACCTCCTTCAACTCCTCACGATCCCCCTCCACAAACACAAGCACCTGCCCAGCGACCAACCCTCGCACAGATTCCTTATCCCTCTCTTCTGAAGAATTAAAAGGCTGAAGAAGACAATGAGAGAGTATTGTCTTATTTAAAGCGAACTTCCGTCAACATACCACTTCTTGAAGTATTCTATCACATCCCTAAACATAGCAAATACTTCAAGAGGTTAATATCTAATCGGAAGAAACTTGAAGGGTTGATTTCATTAAGCGAAGAATGCTCGGCTATCATCCAGAAAAGCCTGCCCAAGAAGAAAGAAGATCCAGGCAGTTTCACCATCCCTTGTTCAATAGGGGCACTCTCTATGAAAAATGCCTTGGCAGATCTTGGGGCTAGTATTAACCTGATGCCTCATTCCTTATTCCTCAAACTCGGATATTCAGGACTGAAACCAACCAGGATGAGTATTCAATTAGCAGATCGATCAATCAAATATCCCATTGGGGTCTGTGAAAATGTCCTTGTAAGAGTAGGAGAATTCAAGTTTCCAGTTGATTTCGTGATTTTAGAAATGGAGGAAGATAACTCAGTCCCGATAATCCTTGGGAGACCCTTCTTAGCTACAGCTCGTGCCATTATTGATGTTCATGATGGTAAACTCACTTTACGAGTGGGGTCCGAGGGCATAACCTTCGACATCAAGGATTCTATGAGTCACTCCTCCTCCTACGATCACCCTATTTATTTTGTTGAGGAAGTTAATGAATTTGTTGATGATATAGATGGCTGCATTGATGAGTGTCTATTAAAAGAATTCAGAAGTGATGACAACAACCCAATAGGCGACAACGAGGAAACTGAGATGGTGGGAGCTGTTTTCTTTTACCCGCGTAAGGATGAAATTGAACACCTTGAGCTGCAAAAACCAGAAAACAAGCTAAAACCATCAATCAAGGAACCACCTACTTTAGAACTAAAAGATCTCCCAAGCCATTTAGAATACGCCTTCCTTCAGGAAAAGGACCAACTCCCTGTCATCATAAGCTCGTCACTGACCACTGGACAAAAAGAGAAGCTCTTGGAAGTTTTAAAGGAATACAAGGGAGTGATCGCGTGGAGTGTGGCTGACATTAAGGGTATTGATTCTACATTTTGTACCCATAAAATACACATGGAAGAAGTCATCAAACTCCTCGATGCCGGCCTTATCTACCCCATTTCGGATAGCCCAGGGGTCAGCCCAGTCCAGGTAGTTCCAAAAAAGGGAGGAATGACAGTCGTGAAGAATGAAAAGGGTGATTTAGTGCCATAAAGAACGGTTACGGGTTGGCGTGTTTGTATCGACTACAGAAAGTTAAATGATGCCACCCGAAAAGATCATTTTCCTCTGCCATTCATTGACCAAATGCTCGAAAGGTTAGCCGGGCATGAGTACTACTATTTCCTTGATGGCTTTTCAGGATATTTTCAAATTTCCATTGCCCCTGAAGATCAGGAAAAGACTACATTCACATGCCCATACGGGACGTTTGCCTACAAGCGAATGCCCTTCGGGTTATGTAACGCACCTGCCACCTTTCAGCGATGTATGATGGCCATATTCTATGAATTAATTGAAGACAGCATGGAAGTTTTCATGGATGATTTCTCGGTATTTGGAAATTCCTTCGACCTTTGTCTTTCCAACCTTAGGAAGATGTTGAA
This sequence comes from Chrysanthemum seticuspe, assembly GCA_019973895.1. NCBI lineage: Eukaryota > Viridiplantae > Streptophyta > Magnoliopsida > Asterales > Asteraceae > Chrysanthemum > Chrysanthemum seticuspe. The sequence goes on from BPTQ01000005.1 coordinate 184,064,211, forward strand.
ACGGTGCGAAGAAACTAATTTGGTCCTAAATTGGGAAAAATGTCATTTCATGGTGAAAGAAGGAATTGTCCTAGGACATAAAGTCTCTGGAAACGGAATTGAGGTCGATAGAGCAAAAATCGAAGCGATATCCAAACTCCCCTATCCTACCACCGTTAAAGCCATTCACATCTTTCTAGGCCATGCAGGTTTTTATCGAAGGTTTATTAAAGACTTCTCGAAAATTGCCCGGCCAATGACCCAGCTTCTTGTTAAGGATGCCCCTTTTGATTTTTCTGAAGAATGTAAAGAAGCATTCAACCGACTAAAGGAGGATCTTACTCAGGCACCTATAATGGTCACCCCTGATTGGTCTCAGCCATTCGAGATCATGTGTGATGCTAGTGATTATGCTGTGGGCGCCGTGCTTGGCCAAAGGAAAGAGAAGCATTTTCAACCAATCTATTATGCTAGCAAAACCATGAATGTAGCACAAGAAAATTACACAACTACCGAGAAAGCGCTTTTAGCTGTGGTTTTTGCCTTCGACAAGTTCAGGCAATATCTCGTTCTTTCTAAGACGGTCGTCTTCACTGATCACTCCGCCTTGCGCTACTTGTTTTCCAAGCAAGATGCAAAACCCCGACTAAATAGATGGATTTTATTACTTCAAGAACTCGACATTGAGATTCGAGATAAAAAGGGGGCTGAAAATCTTGCTGCCGATCATCTGTCACGCTTGGAAAACCCTGATCTTAAGAAACTCGATCACACCGGGATCCGCGACTCTTTTCCCGAGGAACGGCTAATGGCCATTAAGGAGATTGAGCCATGGTATGCGGATTATGCTAACTATCTGTCCCGTAGGGTTTTGCCAAACTACATGACCAAGCAAGATAAGAGGAAATTCTTCACCACGCTAAAACATTACTTCTGGGATGAGCCCTTCCTATTCCGCATATGCCCCGATCAAATTATTCGACGTTGCATGGCCGGAGGGGAGATTGATCGAGTTCTGAAGGAATGCCATGCGGGACCATCTGGAGGACATCACGGTGTAAATGTCACGGCACGAAAGGTTTTCGATGCCGAGTTCTACTGGCCTACTATTTTTCGAGACGTTAAGAGATTAGTTCAAACGTGTGATGCATGACAACGATTGGGAAACATCTCGCGAAGGGATGAATCACCTCAGAATTATATCCAAGTCTGCGAAATATTCGATGTTCGGGGTATAGACTTCATGGGGCCTTTTCCATCATCCGGAGGAAAAGAATACATTCTCGTAGCTATTGATTATGTATCAAAATGGGTGGAGGCTCAAGCTCTTAGAACTAATGATGCAAGGGTAGTTATTCATTTTCTTAAAAAGCTCTTCGTACGATTCGGGATTCCCAAGGCATTGATCAGTGATAGGGGAACCCACTTTTGCAATGCTCAAATGGAGAAGGTAATGAAGAAAGTACATTGTTCCACATAGATTTTCTACCGCATATCATCCTCAGACGAATGGACAAGTAGAAAACACAAATAGGGCATTGAAACGGATACTTGAAAAAACGGTTCACCAGAATAGAAAAGATTGGGCATTCAAACTGGATGAGGCACTCTGGGCATTTAGAACTGCTTACAAAACACCTATCGGAACAACCCCATTTCGCTTAGTATACGGGAAGGCGTGCCACCTCCCTATTGAACTTGAGCAAAAAGCATATTGGGCACTTAAGACCTATAATATGGATTATTTTGAAGCAGGGTCAAATCGTTTCTTAGAGCTTCAAAAATTGGATGAACTAAGGCTGGAAGCATATGAATCGTCGATCACATACAAAGAAAGGGCAAAGAAATGGCATGATCAACGAATAAAGAATCCTAAAGAGTTTTTGGAAGGAGATAAGGTGCTCTTGTGTAATTCAAGACTCAAATCGAGATGGTATGGACCTTTTTCAGTAAAGAAGCAGATGAGCAATGGAGCAGTGGTGCTACTAGACCATGATGGGAGGGAATTTACCGTAAACGGACAACGTGTAAAACATTATCAGTTGGACAATAATGACATGATGAACGATGAAGATATTGTTTTAGAAGGAAGTAACGGTAATGAAGTTACGTAGGAGCACGACTACGAGTCTAGCTACAAAACTCTTAAATAAAGAAAAGCGCTTCATGGGAGGCAACCCATGCTTAATTGTTTGCTTGTTAGTGTCATATATCTTTTGTTAATTGTTTATTCTCATGTTTAAATTTGTAAAAATGCTTTATTTTGTTTTTAACCTCGTCTTAATTGCATATAAAGGTATTTTACATAAAGGATAAGTGTAGGGAGGATTACACACGTTTTCAAAAGAAACGTAAACATGAGAATAACAATTAATTAAAAGATATATTTTTGTGTTTGTTCGAGTCAAATGCTTGTATCGAGTCATAATGGATGTTTTGCAGAAATTTTTCCAGATTCTAAAGATGTAAATTTTCCAGAATTGTTTCCAGAAAATCGCAGACCAGTTTTTGTCAGGATAACCTGACGGCGTCAGGATCGCAACCTGACGGCGTCAGGAAGGAGTAAAAACAACAGATTACTTTTTTCTCATTTTCTGAGCTACTTATAAATTTTTGAAATTTTCCAGGTCTTAATTTCTAGAAATTCTGTAAACATCCATTCCACAAGCATTATATCCTAGTTTAGTAGAGTCTTATATATATTATTACCGCCGATTTTACACGAAGGTTTCGTTTGTTTTCTTCAAGTGTGCAGGTTTTATTTATCAAGAAGAAGTTACATAAGATTTGATGGTGCTTTTCACGCATACATTCTTCTTGGAAAGGATTTAACCACTACTTCACACACGGATCCTACCGAGCTAATCAGGGGAGTATTAGTTTCTTTGGTTTTTAATTACCTTCCATTATCATAACTTTGATACTTTCGGGGAACATTGGGGACAATGTTCAGTTTAAGTGTAGGGAGGGAAAATAAAACGGGAACTTTGAAACTATACTTATCCTTGATTATTTGCTTTGTCCAATTGTATTTGTGTAATAAACCATGAGAAAATGTCGGTTAGGGTAATTTTGGCACCAAATTTAAATTTTTCATGATATATAGGAGTGGGCCCATTCAGTCTTAATAAAGCGTCTCACGGATAGGAAGTTGCATGACTAGCACAAAAAACCCTTTACCACCTAAATTCCACCCAAAATGTGAGGATCGCCCTTAGATTAGTAGGAATTATAGCATTCATCTTTAATGCTTAGAGTGTGAACCGGTAGTATATTAGATTCTAGAACTTGTTTTGTGATGCATCCCGAGATCGCTAGTAAGACTACACTTGTGTAGTTAGGAATAACTAAATGATAAGAGGCATTAGGATAACCCTTGTTTGATACCCGTAATATAATTACTTCTTCCACATCGGTTGAGTAATTCCCCCACACCCATTTCGTTGTACTCATCTTTAGTACACGATACCCCTAGTTAAGCCCTTAGAGCCTATCCTTTTCGCGGTTCTCGTGATGTTTCGGTTTTTCCGGAATATCAATGAAGAGCATTGTTTACACCCCACCCCCAAATGTACACCCAAATCGCCTTAGCCTACCTTGTATGCACTCACTTTTAGTGCATTATTGTTATCACCCAAACCCTTAGTTCAATTATCTAGTTGCTTGCATGAGTTGCTAAGTCGAGTCATATCTTTTGTATACAGTTTTGGGACGATTGGGACTCATGGGAAAAGTTAAAGTTTATGAAATGACTGGAAGGGAACGTTAATTCAAATTCCCTTATTTGCGTAATAATGTACTCCAAGTGTTTTGATCTTTTCAATTCGGGTCAAATTAGTGTTAGAGTAATAAAAAATCAAGTGTAGGGATGTGCCTATAAATCCCTATCATTTTGATATTACCATAGAGGATGGTAGAGTAAAAGTGTATGAAAAAAAAATCGAAAAAAAAGAGAAAAAGAAAAAGAAAAAAAAATAGAGTGTTCAAAAAAAATAAATAAATAAATAAATAAAATAAAAAAACATACGGGCTACCATCCTACATCTATCTTTAAATTTATGTCTGTTTGTTTCAGTTATCTAGAGTTTAGAGTGTCGAGTCTTGGCTTAGCAACGCCATTCTTCGTATGCTTGTAACATAGAGATTTTTGACTTGCCACCACTAAATAGCCTATCCCACCAAACCCTTTGTTTCCCTACCGTAAGCCTAACATTACAACCCTTTAAAAGACCTCTTTGATAGTCTTTCCTAGGTGCTTACGCCAAAGCGATGGAGGTTTGATCTATTCTCAAGCCTATGGTAATCTATGTACTAGGACCGGTTAATGAGTGTTTGTCTTCCATTTCCAACTTGATATATTTCATATACACCCGAGAGATGTGAGTATCCAAAAACCACATGTGAGGTGCTAGTATATAATTTCCGTGCTTGTTATGACTTTTGCGGGCCTTATATGTGTAGTGGATTGTTTTAAACCAATGCTTCATGACCCCTAACTTATAAATTAATTGGCTAAAAGCACATTTGCTTGAGGACAAACAAATACCAAGTGTAGGGATATTTGATAAGGTTTTAAAATGTACCTTTTTTAGGGGTCGTTTAAGCCCTTATTTGATCGCTTTTGTATCCGTTATTACTTAATATCGTTCCTTTTCACTTTTTAGGTCTCTTGAAGGCAAATTGCTGCAATGGCACTTATTTGGACGAAAAGGCGTCACTGCTTAACTGCGACACCGTCAAGAATCGAGACACTCAAGCTGCTGAAATACAAGGGGACGACGTCACTGCTTAACTGCGACGCCGTCGGAGCATTTTGTGACGGCTCAGAAGTGAAATTGCTTATTTACAAGTGACGGCGTCAGGCTTTAAAAGAGTAGGTCGTCGCAACTCAGACGGCCTAGATTTGATTCAGACGGCGTCAGAAGCTAAAGGGGACGGCGTCACAAGCACAAGGTGACGCCGTCGCAAGACTAACGTGGCCAAGACGAAACCCTAATGACGGCGACCCGACGGCGTCACAAATCATAAGGTGACACCGTCGCGATTGTAATCTTATATATAGAATCCGAATTTTTCAGTTTTAGTGGGTAGTCTTTTGAAGTAAAAACCTAAACCGAACCAAGGCTGTCTTGTCCAGTATTTTAGGGTTCCAAACCCTATCTTACACCAAGATAAGTGTTTTACTTCATTAATTCAATTATGTCTTCAATTATTTGTGTGTATGCTTGCATGTTCTCCATGTCCGGCTAATTTACTTGTGTGTTTGCTTAGGGAATATTAAACTTAATTATTGAATATTGTTTGGTTGTCTCTTATTTTAATTGTTAATGATCTAGTAATGCGATAGGTCATTCGTTGTGTAGTTAATGCTTGATTAATCTTTGTGAACCTTAGGCTATAACACCTAGAATAGTTGTAGGCTAAACCATCCAAAGAGTACCTTAGAGTTAGAGTTTATAATTCCTAGAGATTTTGTAGACGAGACCCTTTGGTAAGTTCAAAGAGATAGGGACAAACGCATACCCTACGACTTTAGACACACAACGTGATTAAGAATAAGGACGTGACAATTCAACCATCAATAGGAGATAATTAAGGAGTAGTAAAACCTAAATAAACACATCTTTAAACCATAATACGAGCACACAATAATTAGGCATAGACTACATATACCTTAGACTAGATAATTAGATAATTAGAGTAATCGGTAGAAATACCAACCCCCCAAATCCAAACCCCGAGATTCGTACCTTTCCTTTCTTTAAAAAATTATAAAAAGATAAAAAATAATCTTCCTCAACCCCAACCTTAGCGTAGTAACTTCTCACTAGCATTCCTATTCCCCTAGAGAACGATATCAATTCCCGTGGCTTACCCTAATACTACACTACAATGATTAGGTTCACTGTCTAGGGTGTTGAAAAACTTGCTCGACGAAAAGGAAGTTCCTTTGACCCCGAACGCGCTGCGTAAGCGTATCACAATCGACGAATACCAAGACCGCCCTCATGCTTAGGCAAACAAACAACTTCCCACGCAACCTTAGACTTACCTCTCGCACCATCTCCATAACTCCATAAAAACCCTCTCATAAGCTGCTCAAGGTCCTGAACAATACTAGATTGGAGAATTAATATAGAGGCCCAATAAATATGCAGATGACCAACGAAAAACAACAATTTGTTGCGCCAATTCTTGATACGATTAGATAACCGCTCAACTAATTCCTTGCAATCCCTAAAAATCAGCCACGTAGTAAACCATTGCTTCTCTCTCCACACATGGTGAAAAACAGCGACCCTAAAACCCCACCTTCATACAATTCCCTATAATCGATTCCAAACCTTTTAAATTTTTTACTTAGGCTATTAATTTAATTGGTTATTCTAATCGTGGGTCGGTGATGGTTAATTTACTAGATTCGCTTTTGATGTTCTTATAGATTGGGGTATATTACATGCATGAACGTTTAATCAATATTATATTCATCAATTCCTATTAGTAAGATTTACGTTTGCATGTTATCCTAATCTATTTATCATTTATCTGGTGATTAACATGATTGGAGGCTGATTTACTTGCGCTTATTTTGGATAAACCCGAACGTCCAGTTAAGGTTTTGTTGGGGTTTATTTTCTTTTGCTGTTCGTTCATGCTGGTTGTTACATTGTTATTTTCGAGTGGTGGTTTATTTGTTTTCAATTGTGTACGTGGGTTACGGAGAGATGGACCAAGGGTTTTTTAATACGGGTGCTAGTGTAAAGATGGGTATCGAAGGGCTGAAATCAGGCTCTTTGTTACAGAATTTAGCGTCAAAGGTGAAGAACATTGATGGGAAAATGCTAGGAAAAGATGGTAAGCCAATGAAAGTGCATCGTTGTGTGAAATTTGCGGGGGTTACTACTGCAGCTACTGATGGGGTTGTTGGTGATGGTTCTACGAATACATCAGCAGCTAATGACGCGACTACTTCTAGCGTCAGTGTGGTTGATGATGTGAACAAACCAGGAGCTACTCATGATAGTGATGTTGTTCATGCTTCTAAAATTGCATCAGATCATAAACCAACTGATGTTAACGAGGTGGGTGATGAGAGGAATGCTTGTACGAATGATGGCTCGACTGAACCAGTAGTTATTATAAGTAATGATGTTGTTCACAAAGAGCAAAATAAGATTAACGAGGTGCATAAAGGGGGGGCTGATCCTACAGTGGATGAGTCTCAAACTAATTGTCATTCATTTGCTACTGTCCTAAATGCTACTCGTATACGTCCGATGGTTAATTTCTGGTCTTAGGTTAATGAGGACCGTGTTGAGTCCCATGATACGGTACTTCCTAGGGCTGTTATGGAAAAAGTTCTATGTCGATATGAGCATGCATTGGTTGGTTACTTCCTTGGTAAGACGATTGCTTTCCCGAAACGGTGATGGTGTGTATATTTTTAAGTTTGCTACCAAGGAGGGTGTGCATAGTGTTTTGGAACGAGGTCCGTGGATTATTCGTAATTCGCCTATTATTCTCAACAAATGGACTCCTACTTTACTCCTGAATAGGAACGAGGTAACCAAGGTACCGGTTTGGATTAAATTGCATAAAGTTCCATTGGTTGCTTACTCAGAAGATGGTTTGAGCTTGATTGCTACGCAAATAGGGAAACCTATTATGTTGGATTCCTTTACTAGTTCTATGTGTGTTGAGTCATGGGGCCGTATTAGTTTTGCTCGCGCCTTAGTTGAACTAAGCGCAAATTCTGAATCAAAGAACACTGTTACTATGGCTATTCTGAATGAAGATGGTAATGGTTTTACGAATATGATTATTGATGTTGAATATGAATGGAAGCCTCCACATTGTGGTGTTTGCAAATATTTTGGGCATACTCTTTTTGATTGCCCAAATCGTGTTAAGGAGACTGTTCGTAATAATGTTAATGTGGCATCTAAGGAATCTAGTCCGGTGGATGATCATGGTGAGGGATTTACAGAGGTTAGGAATCGTAAGTACAAAGGGAAGAATGTGGATTCTTCATCTCAATCTCGTCCTATTGGAGGTGTTAGGCTTAATAAGCCTAAACCAAATTTCTGGAGACCGAAACAGATTGATCCTAAGGTTCAATATACTAGTAAGAACTCTATGGATTCTAATTCATTTAATGTTTTGGCCTCTTTGGTGGAGGAGGATGTGGATGGGGTTCAATCGAAGGAGAAAGGATCACAAGATCAGATTGCGAGTGGTTTGTCAGAGAAGGTGCAGGTCGAGGCCTCCAAGCCTAGTACTTCTTCTTCTCCATATACAACTTATCCAAAGGTGGGTAACCCATTCTCTAAAGTGGGTAATGTGGAAGTTTCTGACAGTGATGATGATGAAGTGTTTGATGACCACGTTGGGACGTTGTATTCTGTAAATGGCGGTAATGATTATGATGATGATGATTTTGATCTCTCTCCTGCTCAAATAAAGCCTGATGGTCTTCAAGATTTTCGTCTTAGTTAGGATTCATTTCGTTTTTTCATAAATTTTTATGTATGGTTTTTTATGCTGGTTGTGGGTTGGTAGTTTATTTGGTTTTAGCTAGTTGTCATTTATGGCCTGTCATAAATGATGTAGTGGTTGTGGTAAGTGATTGCTTCCGGTTAATGTGGTACGTCAGCCACATTCCATTGTACTTAAACATTTTTTTGGTGTAATATATTTTACCGGGTGGAATGCCCTTTACCCAAAAAAAAGGAACCCCAAGATACTTGACAGGCAGCACCCCCGGAAGAATCGGAAGAATAGCTGTAACACCCCGCCTTTTCGGAGCATTAAATACCTCAAATTTACCTTATATCAGCGGAAGCTTCTACTCATAGTCAATCTCAAATAATCTCCTGATTCCTAAGCAGCTCATCTGGGTTGCACAAATTTTAAAAGAGTTTTGGGTCAGCCAAAGGCCTAGTGAGAATTCATGGTTTTCACGTATAAAACAATTCTTATAATATCAAACACTTTTCCAATAACATCAAACATGCAAAAAAAATCATGCAATTTGCCCAAATATCATTTAATTACTGTTCAGTGATCACATATTCTCAATACTTATCAACAGTCAACAAAATCAACGATTCAACACATATCACCAAAACCATATATACCAACTATTCATTATTTTCCTTTCGGTTCAACGATTCCAACTTTCTTTATTTCCGTTCGGTTCAACGGTTCCAACTTTCTTTATTTCCGTTTGGTTCAACGGTTCCAACTTTCTTTATTTCCACGATTCACAATTCAACATTTATATGGTTTATGATTTATAATCCAACATTTATATATCTCATCATGTACATATAGCATATTTCTCAACATTCACTTATTATCGAAGAATCCAAACACGTAGCAAATAACGATCATTTAAACAAGTTTGTATGATACTATTTCGAATAAAGTGCAACCCAATTTAAAAAGCACATGAAAACTTACCTGAATGCTTAGAATTACAGTTCACTTTAGGCCAAAAACGTCACCCTTTCTTCAATGAATCTTTTGACGTGAACCAAAGGAGGAAAAATAGTGGACAGAATAATCAAACCAAACGCCCTACTTGATTCCTAGATCACCTCGACAGCAGCAATACAAAGCCCACAACGAAAACCAATCAGTACTAGAACCAAAGACACACGTATCCAGCCTTGAAAGAGATGTCGAACCTCACCTTTGGCCTGCTGTTGGTGTCGACACAAAAGAGATGGAGAGGAAGGGTGGTTGCCGAATACTTTTTTGTAAGTAGTTAGGGTTTTTGTGATATCCTTTGAATGAGATTTAAAAGGGATATGTGGTGATAATGTTCGGTTATTTTTAGCTAAGATTGGGGAGTCCTTAGGCGTTTCCTTAGGCCAAAATTCATGGCATTACAAGACCAATTCACCAATTAATTTTACCTTCCAAAAATACTTTGTACATTCATTTTTATTTTATTTTTCTTAAGTAGTATAATGTAACATCTCAATGTATGATAGTATATTATAAGTATAAGTTTTATTATTATATCCTTCAATATTACTTATAAGGAAACATGTAACGTCCTCAACGAACTCGCTATATTTTACGGATCTTCACAGTGAGGGGTATTATAGTCTTTTAACGTATTTACAATTTTAGGGTTTTACAATAGCAATTTTCACATAATTAAGAACATTACAAAAAAAGTCGTGCTTTTGGGTAAACTAGGAGTAAGACCCGAAGCATGCTTAAATTCTTCCAAAGTCTCCATAATGACCCCGGCCGAATCCACATCACCATGAGCGAACAAAAACAAATCATCAGCAAAACAAAGATTAGTAATACGTAACTGAGAGCATTTGTGATGATAAGTAAAAAGCCCGGAATCCCTAACCCTCCTCTGAAGCATAAGCGTTAACACCTCCATAACAAGAGTAAACAAATAGGGAGAAAGAGGATCTCCTTGCCTAAGCCCACGCTTGCCCTTAAAATAACCGTGCAGAATACCATTCACACAGATCGAAAAAGAAGTAATAGAAACACATTCCATAATCCAATGAACCATACGCGAGTGAAACCCAAAACTGATCAAAGTATTACGAAAAAACTGCCAATCAACAGTTACGCTTTCTGAATATCCACTTTGAAAGTACACCTAGCTGGACCACGATCAAGGTGATAATTATGCATAAGCTCCTGAGTAAGCAAAATATTTTCCGAAATCCGACGACCAAGAACAAAAGCAGATTGGTTCGACCCAACCAAAATAGTAAGACTATCCTTGATAACATTAGCAATAATCTTACTAATACACTTAAACAGCATATTGCAACAAGATATAGGCCTAAAATCCGTAATCCGGGTAGGAGCATTAACTTTAGGCAAGAGGGCAATAATAGTATGGTTAACCTCTTTCAAAAGCTTACCATTAACAAAAAATTCCTGAACCGCCCTAGTAATATCATCAGCAATAATGTACCAAGCTCCCTTAAAAAACGCCGCAGAAAAACCATCCGGACCAGGAGATTTATCATCACCCATAGAAAAGGTTATCATCATCAAATGGAACCGATAATCCCTCTTGCCCAAGAAATGAAGTAAAGTGACTAACAAAGGCATTAGGAACTTGATCATCCACATACATAACTCCATTACCATCACTAATAGAATCAATCCGACTCATCACCCTCCGACTTTTGACCACTTTATGGAAATAGGCAGAATTAGAATCCCCCACACGAAGCCAATCAACTTTCGCCTTTTGCTTAAGAAAACGTTCCTCAGTAAGAATAGATTCATTATAGGCATTAAGGTAACAAGCTTCTTCTTCCCGGATATCAGAATTAAATGGGTCCAAATCAAGCGCCCGTTGAACCATATCCAATTCATGGCGAAGATTCACGACTTTATCATGAATATTACCCTCATTAAACAACAATCTTCGAAGCGGATTCTTAAGAGATTTCTGCTTATTGACCACCAGAAACATGTAAAAGCCACTACACGGCTTACTCCAATATTCCTGAACATGTAATTTAAACCGAGAATTCAGCACAAGGATGTTAGAAAACTTGAAAGGCCTAGGTTTAAACTTAAAAGAAGTAGGAATATTAAGAATAGCAGGAGAGTTATCAGAAATACGGTATGGCTGAAATATAGCATGAGCACCAACAAAAGAATCCAAAAAACCAAGATTAGCCATAATGCAATCAATCTTCTTCAAAGTACCATCCAATCCTTTAGGCTTCTGATTCCATGTAAACTGCAGCCCTGTCCGATTGATGTCCGACACCTCGATCTCATCAACACACTCCTTAAACTCCCTCATAGCTATATCGATAACCGAGGACCCCTTAACCTTATCTTCCAAATTCAAAGCCGAGTTGAAATCTCCAAGAATACACCAAGGACGCATATGAACAACTTGCTTGTGGGCACCAAGATTATTCCAGAGAGGTCTCCTATGCGCATACCTGTTATGAGCATAAACAAAAGAACAAAACAACTACTTTTTATCCCCCTTGAACCGAACAAAAGTGTGAATAACTTGGTCTGTCATGCTAATCACATTAAGGTCAACATCATCCATATTCCAACCTAAAATGATACGGGACCCTTTATCGCACAAATGACCATTAGAGGTCCAATCCCACCTACAAAAAACCTTAGCGCATAAAACCTGAAGACGAGAGTTAGAAATATGAGACTCCAATATAACACATATAGAAATATTATTCTCACCGAGAACCTGACGAACCTCCTTTTGTTTAGGGGATTGGTTCATTCCCCTTATATTCCATGAGGCAATACTATACATGAGGAACCTTACCAGAGGAAGTGCTTGCTTCCTTAAGATTAGTCGTCTTAGAGCTCGGCTTATCAACCATATCCATGGCCTCATCAACTTCACTATAACTATCCAAAGTATAAGTACCTACATCCTTTTCCATACTATAAGTAATGTCACCAGACTCGAAATGATCCTCACCACTAAGGGTCACAAAAGAAATTTTCAATGAAACAATACTAGAAGCTACATTACCTTTACTGGTCGACGCAACTGTAGAAGCACTTTTGAAACCACTCGCACCAGTTTTACTTTCATTTACCTGATTACTAAGGGAACCACTCTTATAACTTCCATTACCCACATCGTTATGAGAAGAATTAGGTACATTAGTATGAACATCAGATTGTGAACCCACTTTAGGACCATTCGAAACAGATGACCCTCCCTCTTTCACCGTCGCTTTAGGCTCCCATCGATAATGGAAAGAAACCTTCGGTTTAGTAAGACGAAGACCATCAATATGTCTCTCCTTAGTAACTTGCTTACCTTTACCCTTCCGCTTGTTGACTTCCACAAAACCATCATCGTCAACAACTTGTTTCACGTTAGTAGCAATGTTTTTAGGACACGCTTCATCTTTATGATCAAAAACCTTACAAGTTTCACACGTTGGTGGCTTCCATTCATATTCGACATCAACACGCTCCAAAGAATGCCCTTTTCCGTTAGGAAATGGGATAGCCACCACCAAAGAATCCACTAACGCAGTGAGAGAAGAAACTTCCACAACAGCACGAGCATATGAATTCCTACCCCATGACTTGAGACACATAGTACTAGTATACGAATCCAGCATAAGAGGACGACCTATTTGTGTGGTAATAAACTTAGCCCAATCTTCGAGTACGCCACAATTGGCACATTATGCAACTTAACCCAAACTGGAACCGACGTTATCTCATCTTTTTTGAGTTTAGAATTAGGCGTCCAAATGTTCAAGATGATAGGGACGAGATGAATTAACCACGGTCGAGATTCCAAAACTTGTTCCATACCCTCTTTCGTAGCGAATTGAAACAAGAAGAAACCATTATTTAACATAACCCATTCAAAACCAAATTTTGCCCTAGAATTTTTCATATAATTCTCCACAATAGGAAATGCAAGTCTCTTAGAGAGGTCTCCTATGCGTGTGCCTGTTATGAGCATAAACAAAATAACAAAACAACTCCTTTTTATCCCCCTTGAACCGAACAAAAGTGTGAATAACTTGGTCCGTCATACTAATCATATTAAGGTCAACATCATCCATATTCCAACCTAAAATGATACGGGACCCTTTATCGCACAAATGACCATTAGAGGTCCAATCCCACCGACGAAAAACCTTAGCACATAAAACCTGAAGATGAGAGTTAGAAATATAAGACTCCAATATAGCACATATAGAAAGATTAATCTCAGCAAGAACCTGACGAACCTCCTTTAGTTTAGAGGATTGGTTCATTCCCCTTATATTCCATGAGGCAATACTATACATGAGGAACCGTGTCAGAGGAAGTGCTTGCTTCCTTAAGATTAGTCGTCTTAGAGCTCGATTTGTCAACCATATCCATGACCTCATCAACTTCACTATCACTATCCATTGTATAAGAACCCACATCCTTTTCCGTACTATAAGTAATGTCACCAGACTCGAAAGGATCCTCACCACTAAGGGCCGCAAAAGAATTATTCAATGAAACAATATTAGAAGCTACATTGTCTTTACTGGTCGACGCAACTGTAGAAGCACTTTTGAAACCACTCGCACCATTTTTACTTTCATTAACCAGATTACTAAGGGAACCGCCCTTATAACTTTCATTACCCACATCGTTATAAGAAGAATAAGGAACATTAGCACGAACATCAGATTGTGAACCCACTTTAGGACCATTCGAAGCAGATGACCCTCCCTCTATCACCGACGCTTTAGGCTCCCATCGATAATGGAAAGCAACCTTCGGTTTAGTAAGCCGAAGACCATCAATATGTTTCTCCTTAGTAACTTGCTTACCTTTACCCTTCCGCTTGTTGACTTCCACAAAACCATCATCGTCAACAACTTGTTTCATGTTAGTAACAATGTTTTTAGGACACTCTTCATCTTTATGATCAAAAACCTTACATGTTTCACACCTTGGTGGCTTCCATTCATACTCGACATCAACACGCTCCAAAGAATGCCCTTTTCTGTTAGGAAATGGGATAGCCACCACCAAAGAATCCAATAACGCAGTGAGAGACGAAACTTCCACAAGAGCACGAGCATACGAATTTCTACCCCATCACTTGAGATACATAGTACTATTATACGAATCGAACATAAGAGGACGACCTATTTGTGTGGTAACCAAACTCAGCCCAATCTCCGAGTACGCCACAATTGGCACATTATGCAACTTAACCCAAACTGGAACCGACGTTATCTCATCTTTTTTGAGTTTAGAATTAGGCATCCAAATGTTCAAGATGATAGGGACAAGACGAATTAACCACCGTCACCCCAAGTATTTTTCACATAATTCTCCAAACCAAATCTCGCCCAAGTATTTTTCACATAATTCTCCACAATAGGAAATACAAGTCTCTTCCCAATAAAGTAACCATAAAGCGTATTAGTAAATCTAGAAGAATGTTAGGAATTGGAAATTCCATAAAGAAGTGTCGGTCACCCCAATTAAAGTCTAGCATATGTTAGCTCATAGACATATCGTTATTTACTTGTTTATTAGTTAGTTATTAGCATAGTTTAGTTTAGAGCAACACCATGGAGGAAGGACGGGTCTTTACCCACTGTATACCTGATCCACAGTCCGACAGGAGGACGTTTAGCTTGTAACTATAAATACCCCTTCCATCCTTGGAAGGGGTGGTGCTTCAGTCTAGCCTTTTCTTTTTGTTAAACTTTCTCTCACTAGAATCACCCTTTCATCTCTTTCTCTCTCTAAACAATGGCATACTTGATTCATCGCCATCCTAGACCACCCGGATCATCAAACAACATGAATATGTGATCCTAAAAATTGGTACCAGAGCCATGGTTGTGTTGGTTTGTTGATCCTAACAGTTACTGTTTGAATGTGTTTTGGTCATGTTTCGTCAATGCGGTTTGTGTAAAACTGTCCGTTTTAAATGTGCGATTTGGTCATTTTCTTGTATGCGGTTTGTGTACCTGGTGTTCTAACATGCGGTTTATCTGCAAACTGTCCATATTCAATGCATTATATGCAGTTTGAATTTTGAGTCAACTGCAATTTGTTAAACATGCGGTTTGATATATTGTCTAGATTCATGTCCAGATTCAATGGCACTATGCGATTTGTCATATAATGATGCAGTTTGTCTTAATGTGGAAGCGATTTGATATCTGCTTATGCAGTTTAACTATTGAGTCAACTGCGGTTTGACTGGTATGGGTTTTGACAAGAATTGGCAGATGCGGTTTGTCATAATGCTGACAATGCGTTTTGTATACATGGGAAAATGAAAGCGAGTTGTTGACCAATATCATGACCCATCAGTTGACTTCAGTTCTCAAACCCTCATCAGTCATGTGCTAAAAGAAATACTGAAAAGGATGACCACACCACACTAAGGGGACTTCAGATAACATGACTCGATCTACATAATAAATATAATAAAAGTAAACTGTTTGGACGTAAGTTATCACAGCCGATCCATAACCATCATCAAATCCTTTAACTATCCTTCAACCAATATCTTAACAACATCATTGATCACAACAACAACTAACTACCATCGCATCTCCACATTACATGACTCAATCTACAAAATACAAAAGTTAAACGAATCTCAGATTTGATTCAACTCTTTCTCCAATCTTTATAAGATTGTTTCTGTTGATCAATTATCATCACAGATCTTTGTTTAATGAGCTTCACGTTCATATCCGAAATCAAAAGTAAGAAACAATAACAACAGTTATCATATATTTCTTCAATTCGTTCAAGACCAAAACACAAAACAAAAACATGTAACAAAAACCTACCCGAGACCCTTTTATCAAAAGATCTTGAAGACATGTGTATTACTCTTATGTCTTCGAAGCAGGTACAAGTAAAGGTAGTGCTTGTGGCACTTGACTGTGGTATTGTGTTCGGTTTATCTTGAATGAAACATAAGATGATTATTGTGAATTGTATTTGTGGAAGATATAAAGTGAGAAGCATTTGGATCTGATTTGATGAGACTTGAGTTTTTTTTGTGAGAGAAACCGGTGAGGAGAGAGGCGGATGGTAATGTGTGAGATAATTAGGGTTTGTGATGCGTGATATTAGGGGATTAGGTATGTTTAAATTGTGTTTTATACCCAAATTTTAGGGCATGGCTAAGAGTGGATCGATAACTGACTTCATGGGCTCAGCTTTGATCGGGTAACAATTATCAAAACATGGGCCAACCAATGTCTGCTGCTATTATTAATGGGTCGGAAAGTATTTGACCAGGATAGATGGTTTTATTGTTAAATGTTATTGGGCTACACACTTTCCTGAATTAAATCGTAATGGACGGTCATAAATCTGATTTTGACATTGTACTTTTAATGATGGGACTCAATCTGTAAACAACATGTTATCTCAAATTTATTTTGGATACATATTGTTATAATTATTTTGATATCATATGAAGTACAACAAATATTAAACCCGTATATTGGCTTAAATTGATATGTGCGACTTGTTTTGAACCGGTAATAAATCAATTAGATTGGATATACTTTTAGAACCGGGTCAAGATAAATTTGATTACTTGGGCAAGTTGATGGTCATTCTTGGATATGAACTGAGAGTTGTAAATTGATTTGATGCTGTGAGTTGAGTATTGATGCAATTTGATGATGAGATTTGGTGTATTACGAGATGTGAGATGAGATTTGTTAATGAGTGTTGTTATGTTATGAGGTTTGGTACTTTGGTTTATACATTTTCACGTAGAAAATTATGTCACGACTTGAACTGAAAGTTAAACACGGTTGACTACGGGGTTGTTGTTCGGTATTTCTTATTTGGCTTTGAAGTGAAGTTTTCCGAGCACATTATTTATTTCGTCTTCTTTCTTTCTACCCTTCCGCGAAGATGACTTGTTTGGGCATTTATTGAATGTGATAAAGACATGGCTATTTAGTTACGGTTGTGATTCTTTCTCGCTTAACCCACAACGTAGATATCACTTCGGTGTCTCACGCAGTTGAGGATATGTCAAGAGGTTTTGTACGTTGGGTACACCATTTCTTTTTCACGAGGATTAGTACAAGTTTAAGTAACAAATCTGGGGAATTCTACTTCATGATCAAGTTTGGTATATCGGGTTTACTTCACCAAGTGGTCACAGCAATAACCGACAGAATATGTGGAGGATATGTTTACCAAAGGGCTGAATGGTTGGATGTGATCAGCAATTCTCATGGAATATTCTTCGCTACAAAATATCAATGATACTTCACAGTCTAAGAAAAATCTTTCAAGAATCTTCAGTGTCTGTCATAACTTTTCTAGATGTTTGCTTATGACAAGAACTTCTCGTGCAATTGGTCATACACGTTATGATGCTTCCGAAAGTTCAAAACCATCATGGGGGAGAAACGTGTACTTTGATGTTTTACGGTCAACCTCAGGGGGAAGTAGTGCATACTACTCGACTTAGTATGGTTTGTGAAGTTGTCTACATATACGTAAAGAATTGTTGATGATATTGTTGATGATGGAGAAGAATCGTTGATGAACCGCTGCATGTTCCCCTAAAACAAAAATTCACCCAAACCAAAGTTGTCATAAAACATTCAAGCTGATATTGTTTACGGTTTAGTCTTGATTTTGTAAAATCCCGCGAAAGAATCTATTTTTCGGTTTAAATCATAGACTTGTAAAATCCCGTGACAATGGAAACATCCTGGTAAAAGTAAAGTGCATTTCCAGATCTATCTTACGGTTTGTTCTTGGTTTTGTAAAATCCCGCGAAAGAAACTATTTCTTGGTTTAAACCATAGAATTGTAAAATCCCGTAATGATGGAACCATCCTGGAGAAAGGAAAGTGTATTTCTGGATTTATTTGATGCTGGAGCTACGGGTTCTACTTCGAAGAAGGGATAAAGAGTGTAATTCATGAATTGGATGTGTGCTTGGATTTTCTTCATGACAGTTTGGTTATTACATGGTTTTACGGGGTTATGTGCTTTTAACCATGGTTGGGATGAAACCATTATCATAGTTCACTTAAAACGTAAAAGGAGGCTAGATTTAAGCTTTTAACCACAAGATGTGACAGCGGCGTTAATTCAGTATTATTTAATTGAGGTTGAAGTGAAATATCACGAGCGAGTGTACTTAGTATCTGAAGGTATCGGGGATGGTTGGATGAAGATTCTTCGAGATCCTTGTTCGAGCTTTTAATATTTTTAAAAACGAAGACTTGGAAATCTAGTTATTTTTGGGTGACTTTTCCTTTTCTTTTACCACTTGGGGAGATTGGGCTCTTACCACAACAAAATAACTATCACTTTAAGGAGTTACGTTGTAGTGCTCAGTGTCACATTGAATTGTAGATTTTCAAGAGGTGATGTACGTCTAATACTTGATGGTTGGTTGGTTGAAGAGTATAGAGTACTTAGAGATTCAAATGGGCATGAACTCTCGGCACCGCTCTTTGTTACATATGTGCAAGTTTAAGTCACGAGTTCGGGTTAATTTACTTCAAGGTCAAATTCATCATATTGAGTTTTCTCCATCAGCTTTCACGACAAAGAGCCTACTGAATGATAATGGGGTTGATTACAAGTTTTGTCAAGAGATGCTGAAAAGAGAGAGATTATGACGTTTGAACACAATAGTTCAAGCCTCGTACTCTAAAGAAAAGAAAAGAAAAGTGTACGCTTCAGTGCGCTTTATCTTCCGAAGAAGAGAAATCTTCTCATTTATGACCATTCTCATCAACATGCTTCATGCTTTTTCCATGCGCTTTCTGTTACCAAGTGAACCGGACTACCGTTGCTAGTACTATATTCCACTTGCTCAATATAATGACGATGGCGAAATCATATGAAAACCTTTGAGAGGGAGAAGTGTGAAGAGACTACATTTTAAAGATATTCACTTGTTTAGTCAAGAATGGCAACTTCGTATGCAATTATTGAGGAGGAGAAGAAGTGTGAAATTACTGCATGTTGATCGAAATCTGAGTACAAATGGTCATACGACTCCTAACTCATGTAAGAACCGAGCTTCTCACCTCTACATGGAGTTTCTTCTAAGAGCCGCTGGTTGACATCTTCTCACGGGCTGATGATTAATGATAAAGTGCTTCTAGTTGATGGGCTGATTTCTTTGATGAACATCTTTTTGTTCTTGTTTGATTGGGAGGGATCTTAGTTAAGGAGATTTGCTACATATAAGTTAATTGGAACGCATTTGGTGAGATGAAGATGTTAACTTTCTATTCCCCAAATGGACAATCTAGAAGAAGGTCGAGTCTACAGTCGGTTCTACACTTTCTGCTGTATGTTAGAAGAACAAAGACGAGTTGCATTTGATTATTTAAAGACTTCTTCATAATCCGTGCATTCATCAAAAAGATTGTCATCTTAGGGGAGAGCACTAATTGGGGGAGAGTGAAATGTCGAATTTAATCCCTAATTAGACTTGCTTACATTCTTCAGCAAGTTGATTCTCACAAAGATTAAAAGTGTTCTTCTCAAAAGATTTCTAGTACATGGGCTTATAGTGTGTTGCTGATTCTGAAGTATCAAAACTAGCAAGGGGGAAGGAGACACGCATCTAAACGCGAGTAAACTTGATGAGCTTAATACTTCTAAGTGATTGAAGATATCCCGGGAAGACGAATGTCATTACCACAGAGAATCTCAAGGTTTGACTCATGACGTTTAGTGTCCTTATTCCAACTATGTGGGGGAAGAGATGTAAGAGTTAGTTTCTGAAGATAAAATAGGTACACAAGTGTGTGATGATTTCGATCTCCATCATCGCAATCATCAGGGGAGAGAGAGAGATTGAGTACATTGGGGATGCTCAGCTGTTTCACTTGAGAGCTTAATCAGTGATTCTGAGATATAATCACTTATTCCGGAGTTGACATCCGCATAGATAATCAGTGATTCGGCCTGCTACTTCAATGTTATCAGTTATTCTCTCTTTGGGCATTCGGGTACTTCGGGTTCTTGAGCTTCATACACTTTCTTCAGGGGAGAGAAAAGTATACATCAGGGTTATTCTTTGGCTATCAGACTTAATCTGCTACTTCGATGTTATAAGCTTCTCTGTTTTTGGGTATATGTGTATTCGGGTTCGTGAGCTCTAGTCTAAGAGACTGACTGCATCAATTCATCTACTTGGGGGAAGTGGTCTCTTGACAATCTTTTGGTATGGAACGCTTCAGACTTCGGTGGAAAAAGAAGTTGAGAAGATTGCTTTATGTGTGGGATGATACGTTTCTGTTCTATTGGATGATATAACCTCGAACAAAGAATCACGATGATTATTCTTAAAAAGAGCAGCAAGATCGATGATAATGGTGTGCTTCTTTGTGCACCTGGCTAAGGCAAGCTTGAAATAGAGCTTTGAATCTGCTCAACAAAATGATTTTCGGTTTGGGGGGAAGCTGCCAAAGTCTCACTTTCAGATGGTTCAATTTCTCTCAATTCAGGAGCCTTGAAAGCTTTGGTGGTGAATGTTTAAGAGATGATGACTTCTATCTTCTACAACGGGGCTGTTCAATATCCTTATCTCGGTACTCGTATCATCATCCTTCTTAAACTATATCATCTACTTTATCTATAATAATTATTAAAAACCAAAATACAAAAATATAAAACCATAAAAAGAAAATAGAAAAATATAAAACCTACAAAAATCCATAAAAATCAGAAAATTTGAAAAAGACAAAAAATACTGTTTTTCAAAGACATGTCTTCTGGTATCAATAACATCTGCGGTCTTAGAAATGTCATTCAACAATGGCACCGGACCATAGATGAAGTTCAAGCAGAAGGTGTAAATATTTCTTTTCAAAACATGTCACAAACTATGGCTTGCGGTTATTTCAGACTGTAACCTGTGCTTAAACCATGGTTTGCTATTATTTTAGATAGCAACCCATTTTTCAAAGAAGGAAAGTGCTAAGCTTAAATGATTTTCACAAAATTCGTGCACTTATCCTAAATCAAAATGAGGAAAGTATGTCGAAGGACTGCTGTTCCTACACAAATGTTTTTCCGTCTAAAATTCTTCAGAAAAATATTTGTTGTATTCAAAAATGGTGGAAATTGAGTTGCTTGAAAATCAATCAAAATCAGAATTTTCATAAATTCGCAAAACTCAATCAATGACTTCAGCATGGTTAAAACTTTTTATGAAATAAGTCATTCATTGAGGGGAGAATGTTTTCAAATTTATATCATCTATCAGGGCTTATATAATCATCCTATGTGCTTAACAGAAAATATGTTTGCCAATGTGGAAGGACTAGGAGTCTAGGATGTGATTGTTAGGATTAGATGATTCTAGTTTGATAAACATATAATTCCCATGCCTTTGTATGATCTGATTGACATGTTGGATTGACTTTTATTAGTCGATTGCTGTTTGGGTGTTGTCGACCACCATATATCTGTTTGTGTTGACTAACGTATGCAGATAAGATGGTTAATATGAATGTTCCCGATCCGGATCCCACAAAAGAAGATGATTGGATGCCGAAAGGAAAGGGTAACTATATATTGGGTCGACAAATGAAGAAACAGAGCTTAATTAGACCTTTATGGAGAGTTGGCATGACAAATGCAACGTCAGAGGTCTCACTGCATCAGCAGACGGTTTTCTTCCAGCCTTACAGCAACAACAGAAGTAGCTTAACCACCTAACGTATCTTTGTACTAGACAAGTAGTGGATGATACCATTTTTCTTAAAACAATTTTGAAAATGTTGTTTTGAAAATGGATACAAATTGTTTTGAAAATAAACTGAACTCAAATTTTGGAAATCGACCGGACTTCATTTTAAACATAAGTCAGTCAATCAACGACTACGGTCATTGATTGAGGGAGAGAGTGATTTCAAACTTAAGTATTTTCAAACGATATTTCTTCATAAAAGTCATGTTTGTACAATATTAAGTGGTGATCTAAAGATTTAATGTTATGTCATGGTATGATTTTCTTTAAAACTCAATGATCTTACAAAATGAAACTTTTTCTGTTCTTGTTTGATTGTGAAATTGTTTTATTTTAATTAAAGATCTCTTAAAAACTACCATACCTGACACTAACAATCTTTAATGCCTTAAATTGATTCTTATCAGTCTATTTCAAAATTAAATCATGCCACGTCTTTCCCCAAAATCTTTTAAATGATTTAAATCAATTGGGACCACAAATCTCAAAGGGTTTGATAGTTTTGATCGGGGGAGAGATCGTGATTTAAATCTCAAATCTGTTTAAAGGGTAATTGTTTCAAAAGCACTCATTCCTTCATGTGCCAAACGATTTCAATTTGTGAGATATAACTTTTCACATACACATCAAACCATAACACAAGGTGGCGAATAAGATGGAATTCTAGAGAGAGAAAGTTAGAGGTTTAGGGAACTTAGTGAGAGAAAGTGAAAAATATTATTATGAGCTCCAACTCTCTACCTTGGAAGGTAGAGAGTATTTATAGTCTTACATAACTCGCCACACTTTGGGCTGTGGATCAGGCATACAGTGGGTAAAGACCCGTCCGTCCTCCACGGTGTTACTTAGCTAAGTTACTACTTAACTTAAAAGAACTACGACTACGAGCTTTCTAACGAATACATATACTTGAGGTGACCGACTCTTTAATACCGGGAATTTCTAATTCCTAACACAATTACATGATGCACATGATTGAGGAGGAGCATTTAACCAAAAACCAGAAGAGAATTTAAACTCGGCATATTTTCTCCCAAGTTTTCTAAAACTATTTAAATCACTTGGGATCCAAAATCTCAAAGGGTTTGATATTTTTTATCGGGGGAGAAAATGTGATTTAAAATATGAAATGTGATAAAAGATGATTGTTTTGATTCAAAGTGCAAGTTCTCTCTAATATGTGCTAAATTCTTTCGAATCTCGAAGCACATATTGAGGGGGAGCATTTCAAAAGAAAATAAACTATCAAGGTACAATGCTTCTATGTTTAAACATAAGTACCTTGATTTATTTTCTAATGGTTTTCTTTATGGCTGTATAATCGTGAAAGTACTTCAAAGATCTCTTTCCTCTATGTGCTAAAAGATTTCAAACAACCAACGCACATATTGAGGGGGAGAATTTACCAAAAAATCAAATAGCTTTTTCCATGGAAATTGTGATCAAGAAATTACTTTAAAGAACTCTTGCCTCCATGTGCTAAACAATTTCAAAATCATGTGCACATGTTGAGGGGGAGCATTTCTAAATGATCAAAAACAAGTAAGGTATAAAATGCTTTGATTTTATATCACAAGTACCTTGATTGATTTTCTAAATGATTTTTCAATCGGTTTCAAGAAGGACAGAACAATACCAAAAGACCGACCAATTTACTTTATGCATGGTGTCATGAGGATGGTTAGGTTAGGTATTCGTTCCCACGATCCCGCCAGAGCCGGAGGGATCTACCCAGGGACAATCCACTAGATAGTGTAGAGTCCTTAGGTATGATGAAAAAAGGAGAAAAATGAGAATACGGGAAGAGTGCGGACTGAGACAGAGCTAGTACTGGAATAAACCCAACAAGGTTCTAGTTATGAAGTCTCGGTAAGCACTGAAGGGGTTGAAGAATGAAAAAGAATTGAATGTTAAAAGGGTGAAAAGAAATAGCCCTCAATTAATTCAACCTTAGGGCAGAAACCGAGTTCAATTCATATGCTACTGGTTGTTACTAAGGTAACGCCGGTATTGAAGAAATAGCCCTCATTATACATGCGGTTTTATACGCACATTATGCGAGTTATTTACTTCCATTTCACATTGATTGTCATAGAGATTTCTTTAGATACCCATTCCATTTTCCTTTCTAATTTGTTATCTCTTACAAAAAAATTTACTTCCTTTTACTTTAACTGCCATTTTAATGACATGGTTTAAATCTCTTTAAACATAGAGAGTTATAACAACTAAACCGAACGTCACATTATCATTCCTTAATTATACATAGCCTAGCTAACTATGTCTAATTCTGGAGGGATCATGTTATGTTGGGAGCAGTTATTTATAAATCTTAGAGCAGACAAAATTTTCACATATTCCTAAAATTCAAAGTGATACTTATGGGAGATTCTTCCAATATTTTCTCTATCGCGATGTTTTATACACTCTTAATCCTAGATAGACGTAACGACACTTCTTCATGTCTTCTATCCTCGTTATTCATCACAAACCCTAAACCTGATAGACCAACACGAACTGAATTCAGGGACTTAATTCCTTTTTGGGTGGACGAATGTGACAAATCGTAATTTCAGGTCATTTATCAAACTTTGAAAATTTCACTATTCATGTCGGGAAATTACTATTCATCGATTACTATTCATCATTTTACTATTCATCATTTTTTAAGTCGGTTTGAGACTTTGAGAGGTTATTTCAAAATTTTACTATTCACGAAACACTATTCATTCCCGGAGAAAAATTTCTATTCATGATTATTATTCATCATTTTTTTGTAAACTAGGTTTACGAGTATCGAATTCGCGTAACCGTGAGGGTTAAGCCGCGTATTCATGGAACATTATTGAGAACACTTCATATAGATTAGAGTTAGTCTACATATCTTCAGTAACATCAAATACAGATGTCAATGGTTAGTTACATGTATCGAACTCATGTTTTCAAAAATGTTTTTTTAAGTTTAGTATATAAACTCTTTGTATAACTAAAGAAGCTAGAATTACGTAAAGTAATATTACTATCCAAATATATGTCTACAGTTAATAATCAACTTGACTAGCTTTTAACTTAGTTGAGCATAAAAAGGTTTTAGCTTCGGGAGTTTAGGGTTTTCCAGTAGATGCGTAAGGTCGTGTTTAGGGAGGTCTACACTCGAGGTTCGTATCGTCATTATATACTCACTCACGCTATCATCTTATCATAAGGTGAGTTCATAGCCCCACTTTCTATTACTTAATTGTTTTACAAACTCTTTGGGGGAGATACATGCTATATTTTTATTCGAACACAAATGCTTTGAACTGTATGTTATATCCAAATGCTTTATTGTCACTAAGTATTCTATTGCCATGTTTGAAGTCCCTACATCATGCACCATTCGTCACTTGCGAGTGAGCGCGAATATTGTGAATAGGCCTATTGGAATTAACACACCCGTTCTTATTGACCCAGTTAGGGGAAATCGAACGCACTATATTTGAATCAATAAGGTAAATTGGCAAGTTTACCTACTAGTCATGCGATGAAACGATTTTACCAATTTCTATTGGTACGAGGTTTACGCTTTGGTTGTCATAAACTTAGTGAAATAAATGTTGTTTTGTTTTCAACGATGAGTGTGAAACAACGTAACTCACACTACGAATACTGTGTTCAAACGAATTAATTAAACCTATGGATTTCACTCAACCTTTGGGTTGACTGTTTTAAGCATGTTTTATCTCAGGTATTAGCATATTATCATGGCTTGCCTGGAGTCGCTGAGCTGACGCGTCTCACATATATTTTATGCACTTAACTATCGTTTGATTGTAACAAACTCATTTTTGTACTTTGGAAATATTTTGGGACCTACACTTTGTAAACTCTGAATATTTTTACTTAATCAAACGATGTATTTTTAAAACGACACTTTAGGTCGTTCAGTATAACTGTAATTGTGATGCTATGGCAGTCACGACCCAGGGATTCTATTCCACTGCAAAACAGGTATTTTGGGGGTGTGACAAATATTCACGATGCTGGTTCTTGATATCCCTTCTAATGCTGGTAACTTGGAGGCTACTGATGCTGGTTCTACTTTGCAATTTACTTAAGAGCTATCTAACAGCCCATTCACTATTGCTTTGAAGGGAGGTCAGGATAATGTGAAGAGTTGTAAGGTTTCTACTAGTACTGTAAGTTCGGTTGGTAATCCAAGTGCGAGTGGAAGTTTGTGGGAGCAGATTAATGCTTCTTCAAGTGAACGTAAATCTCCACTATCTTGCTTAGAAGACTCGGATGATGATGAAGTTCTTATGCCGGAGATTCTACCGGGAGGAGGTTTTCTAGAGGATATGGAAGATTACTACGACGATTATGATCATCAGGTGGTCCTTCCCGACAAAATGCAAGCATTCTGTGATCAGCTTGATATTCGTTTGAATACTCGTCGTAGGTAGTTTATTTTTATTTGTCTGTTATAAGAATGGCATGTAATTCTTATATAGTTGGTTTGGCTAGTTGTTTTGCATGTAAGTGTCCTAAGGGACTGAGATGGGGGACACACCCTCATCCTTTTGTACTTCAATGTTTTTTTGGTTAATATATTTTACCAGGGTGAAGCCCTTTTACCCAAAAGAAACAAATATTCACGATGAAGATGGAAATCCTTCTAGAGCCAACATCAAACAAGCTCTTGGTGGGTGACATGTGAGATCTTGGAAAAGATCAAGCTTGTGATAACTGGATAGAAACAATGGGGCGATTCACTCTTGAATCAACCTTGGTCCGGGAAATGAATTGACAAATACTTTTGGAAAAACCGTTCGATGTGCAAAACTTCTTTTCTATAGCACGTCGAATGTGTATTCATATTTCAAACACAAAAAGTATCTCTGATTGAAGAAATACTTTTGGAAAAACCATTCGATGTGCAAATCTCTTCTTTTTTCTAGCACATCGAATGTGTATTCTTTTTCAAATACAAAAAGTATTTCTGATTGAAAAATTGACCTTTCTCATAAAACCTTCGTCGTATTGTAAAACTCTTTCTTCTAAGCAATACGCGATTGTTTTTCAAATCAATTTTTCATCAATTAGTGAATCTCAATTCGCTGGTTCACTCACTCCGTTATGTCTACTTTGGGACGCTCCGGTTTGAGAATGGCTAGATCAAGTTGCGAAACCCTGTCAAGGAGATTCTTCGGAATTCTACCAGATCACAGGAAGTATTTATACTGATCAACGGGGAACCGTAGTACTTGCAACTGTATTCAATGAAAGTGAACAAAGATACTTTTGTGTGTTTTATTGCTAACTGTTGTTTGCAGGAACATTGGACGGTTGCAGATGATCGATATTGAGAAGTCAATTCGCAACCGCATGCTCACAGCTTACACCAATATAATTGAAGAAAATCATAACAATCAAAGACATATAAAGATTCTTCCGCTACTCTGATGAAAAGATGTCATGATCCAGAAAGTGTGAGCATGTCGGTCCAAAAGTCACAACATCACATGAAGGCAACACAACAAAGGGTGATCCAGAGATTAACTGTGGCTGATGATCTCAAAGAAAGCTCGAAGATCATCAAAGATGTGGATCAGTTCAAAGCCTCCACTCAAAGTAAAAAATCATTGGACTATGAAGAGTCACTACTGAAGCACAAAGAATACGGTAATTGAAGAATTAAAGTCTACGAGCTCGGAACAAAAGACAAAGAAAGAATGCTAGGATTCGAAATGTATTTCATGGGGTGACCTCCCTTAGGGGGAGATTGTTAGGAATTGGAAATTCCATAAAGAAGTGTCGGTCACCTCAATTATAGTCTAGCATATGTTAGCTCGTAGATATATCGTTATTTACTTGTTTATTTGTTAGTTATTAGCATAATTTAGTTTAGAGCAACACCGTGGAGGAAGGACGGGTCTTTACCCACTGTATACCTGATCCTCAGTCCGACAGGAGGACGTTTAGCTTGTAACTATAAATACCCCTTCCATCCTTGGAAGGGGTGGTGCTTCAATCTAACCTTTTCTTTTTGTTAAACTTTCTCTCACTAGAATCACCCTCTCATCTCTTTCTCTCTCTAAACAATGACATACTTGATTCATCACCATCCTAGACCACCCGAATCATCAAACAACATAAATATGTGATCCTAACAAAGAAGCCTAATCAACAGCTTCAATTTGAATTGTAACATTAGCCCGAATAACACAATCCTCATTACGCATTTCAACAAGATTAACAACCTTATGTGCACTACGGGATTTAAATATAGATGCGTATGAAGACTTAGAACTCTCATTAATATTACTACCTGAATGGGCATTATGCACTTGACTATTACGGCGAATAGGAGGATCAGTAGGTGTAGAGCTAAAAACAGCCCCACTTTTATTCAAATCACATGCATTTGCCATGCAAACATCCCCATTAGACGTACCTGTAGGAATAATGGCAGCCCCATTCACATTCGTTTGACACTCATTCACCATGCAAATATTCCCCTCGACGTGACCAGGACCAACGGTATCATGAGCAGCAATATCACTCTTCTCATGCAAACCATCCTCAACAGTAATAGTAGATAACGAATTCATACCAGAAACGCAATTAGAAGACGCAACTTTCTCCACAAGAATAGGGTTAGGGTTCATTGGAGGAACAACTCGATGTGCTTTTTTCAGAATCGATTTAAGAATAGGCGCGTCACCCAACAAACCAGAAGCCTTAACACCATCCGCAGCTTTGGAAGAACCTTTCAAACCTTTGTTCTCCATAGGCTTAGATGAATCCAGCCCATACATACTTAACGGCAGAAAAGAAAACCCTAAAAAACCTAACCAAACGCAGCAGCACAGAAAAAAAAAGCACCAGAACGAAACCCTAATAGGGTTTTGTAACTCCACAAGACATTAAATCACTCACATATTGAATACTGATAATCCATGAACGATTAGAAGAATTGAAATCAATGAAATCAGATAAGCGGACCCTAATCAAAAGCAAACCCTAATCGCAAAATCAAACGGCACCCTAATAAAAATACAACTAAATGAATGTAATGCAGAGATTAATTCAGTAAAGTTGTGTATAAGGGATTGGATCAAAGTTGCAATAGAGTAAACGAAGGAGATGAGGGGTACAGGATCGCCATTGTCTCCAAAGGATTTTAGGGTTTTTTTTAAGAAGGAGATAACTTAGGTAACTTAGGATATATTACATATTATAAGTACTGTAAAAACCATAAGTATTTCATACTTTATATTATATCATAAGTCTTATAATATGTAGCCTAAGGATTACATATAATCACTTTAGGCAAAATTTTAATTGGTCCTAAATTTTAGGTTATAGGACTTTAGGGTTTTACAATTCTTCCACTCTAAAAGAAAATTTCGTCCTCGAAACTGGAAAGACGTAAAGAAGGAGAATGTACCGAATCACGAAATGGAATGCCAATAAATAACCTCACGCTCGGAGGGGTTCTTCCAAAAGAATCTTCACAAGCGGAAATAGTTTTATCTCTCATGACTCGATTCTGACAACTAGGATAGCCGCAGGATTTTAACAGAATACAAATCATAATAAATCTGATCCAATGAATATGAAACAAATAGGTGACAGATGATAGTTGAAATTCCTCAAAGAGATACATGAAGCACTGATAAGGATTTAAACGTACACTTTTAAGGGGTCATTTAAGCCCTTAATCGCCCACTTTTATATCCGTTACTGCTTAATTTCATTCTTTTTCACTTTTTAGGTCTGTTGGAAGTAAAATGCTGGAATGATGCGTATTTGGACGAAAAGGAGTGAATATATGAAGGAAATGGCTAAGTCAAAATCGAAGACACTCAAGCTGCTGGAATTGCACCTGACGGCGTCCCAACTAAAGGGCGACGCCGTCCCTTTATATGAATTAAAATCTCTGACAGCTCAGTAGACTTTTTGCTAAATTACACCTGACGGCGTCAGGCTTTGAAGAGGAAGGGCGTCACTAAGACTTTTCATCTCAGACGGCCTAGATCCAAAATCAGACGACGTCCCTACTGACGCCCGACAGCGTCACAACTACAACATGACGCCGTCCCAACTATTACTTAGCTAAGACAAAACCCTAATGAAGGCGACTTGACGGCGTCCCACCTATAAGGCGAAGCCGTCGCAAGTGCAAAATTATATATAGAAATCGAGTTTTTAAAATTTTAAGAGGTAGACTTGTGGAGTAAAAACCCTTCAAGATAAGTATCTTAGAGTTCTCAAACCATATTTTACATCAAGATAAGTGTTTTACTTCATTGATTTCATTATGTCTTCCATTGAATGTGTGTATGCTTGCGTGTTTAACATGTCCGGCTAAATTTCTTGTGTGTTTGCTTAGATCTATGAAACCTAGTTATTAATTATTGATTGGTTGTCTCTTATCTTAATTGTAAATGGCTTAGGAGTGCACTAGGCTATCATTGTGTAGAAAAAGGATGGGACCGCATTGAGGATGGGACCGCATTGTGCCGAAAACTTTCCAATCTCAGTGCTGAAAAAGGAAGGGACCGTATTGAGGAGTATGTCCAAGACCAAGACAATACTTGGAACGAGCCAATGACTGTAATGAGTTTCTCTGCTACCTCGAATAATAGCCCATTATCTCTCGATGATCGGATGAAGAGAGCACAAGAGAAGCTCGCATACCTCACAAAGTCGCAAGAGCCTAAGAGGTTGTTTAACCCATACCTTATATGCGACATCTGTGGAGGGTCCCACGAGAGCAATGAGTGTGACATTACACACCACGAGTAAGATCTCCTTTCCAGTCATGATATCTATGATGACCCTTCCCTCCTTGTATTTTATCAGAATAATCATTACACTCTTTGGGGTAATCTAAAATGGAAGCATGAGTGGGAAGAGGGTTCCGAATACACCATCAGTGATGCCTTTGAAGAAGAACTCGGGCAATTCACCATGGAAAGGGGGATGCTTTTAAGTCCAAGTTTTTAAAAAACCCTAATTCTCTCTCTCTAAAGGGGAAATCCGGCCACCCCCTCCCCCTCTTTTCCGGCCAAAAACTAACCCTAAATCATGTCCTCTCTACCTTCAAACGATCTCTATTGTTTTTAGGTATGCAATGCATGTGTTTGGGGTGTTTTTTATTTGTAAGGGTGTAGGATCGTGAATATTATGTTGTTTAGATGATTCGGGTGGTCTAGGATGATAATAGTATATGAATGCCATGGTTAGAGAGATGAAGAGAGTAGAGAGGGAATTCTAGAGAGATAAACAAAAGTGTAAAATGTTAGATTAGAACTTCCAACCCTCTACCTTGGAAGGTAGAGGGTATTTATAGGTTACAAACTAAACGACCTCCTGACGGCCTGTGGATCAGGTATACAGTGGGTAATGACCCGTCCTTCCTCCACGGTGTTGCACTAAACTAAACTACGCTACAAACTAACTAATTAACTACTAAATAACATAAATAACGACACGTCTACGAGCTAACATATGCTAGACCATAATTGGGGTGACCGACACTTTAACATGGAATTTTCTAATTCCTAACAATCTCCCCCTAAGGGAGGTCACCCCATGTTTTACATTTTGAATACTAGCATTCTATTTTGTCTTTTGTTCTGAGCTCGTAGACTTCAATTCTTCAATGTCCGCATGCTTTGTGCATTTGTAGTAACTCTTCATAGTCCAATTATTTTGTACTTTCAGTGGAGGTCTTTGAAGTGATCCACATCTTGATGATCTTCAAGCTTTCATTGAGATCATCAGCCACAGTAAATCTCTGGATCACCTTTGTAGTGTTGCCTTCATGTGATGTTGTGACTTTTGGACAGACATGCTCACACCTTTTGGATCATGTCATCTTTCCATCAGAGTAGCGGAAGCTTTACTGGTTCATGATATTTGCAGCAGCGTAGCAGAAGCTTAGTGTAAAAATATTAGAGCCAGGTTATATAGATATGCACCAGTCATGATTTCTTCAATTAAGTGTGGATGCTGTGAGCATGCGGCTTTGGATTTACTCCTCAATTCTGATCAGCTGCAACCGTCCAAATGTACCTGCAAACAACAGTTAGCAATAAAACACACGAAAGTGTCTTTGATCACTTTCGTTGAATTGAGGTACACAGCCCACACTTCCTCGTTGATCAGTACAAATACTGCCTGTGATCAGGTAGAGTTCCAAAGAATCTCCTTGACAGGGTTTCACAGCTGTTTTAGCCGTTCTCAAGCCGGAACGTCTCAAAGAAGACAACACGGAGTGAGTGAACCAGTGAATTGAGATTCACTGATTAATGAAAATGATTTGAAAACAATCGTGTATTGCTTAATAGAAAGTGTTTTGCAATACCACGAAGGTTTTATGGAAAATCAATTATCAATCATAAATACCCTTTAATTTTGAAACATTAATACACAGTCGATGTGCTATAGAAAAGAACTTTTAAGCACAACGACCAGTTTTTCAAAGGTATCCGTCAATCCTTATCCTGGACCAAGGTTGATTTAAGAATGAATCGCCCCATCGTTTCAATCCAGTTGTCACAAGCTTGATCTTTAGAAAAGATCTCACATGTCACCCACCAAGAGCTTGTTTGATGTTGGCTCTAGAAGGATTTCCATCTTCATCGTGAATATTTTCATATCACTCGGATGTTCTAGCAATTACCACAAGGATAATGCGTAGGACTCTTAAGATATATACTTACTTTCCACATTGTGT
The DNA here is from genome assembly GCA_019973895.1 of Chrysanthemum seticuspe. NCBI lineage: Eukaryota > Viridiplantae > Streptophyta > Magnoliopsida > Asterales > Asteraceae > Chrysanthemum > Chrysanthemum seticuspe. The sequence goes on from BPTQ01000005.1 coordinate 184,097,156, forward strand.
GAAACAGCAAGTCTTCATTAATTTTATGTCCTAACAAGATATTGTGGATGATCTCTTGGCTCTAGACTCAATTATGCATGTTTGGTTCCTATGCCGGAGACTAGGGAGAGGGTCTCCTACTTCAATTTCAAAAATCTCTAAGAGAAAGTCGATAGATAATGTCGGTTCTCCGTGAGAGTGAAACAAGCCCTTTACCTTAGTAAACACTAGTAAACTTGAGTAGCCTGGGAAGTTTAGTGCAGTGCGTCACTGGGTCCATGACGTCTTGTCTTCAATACCAGTGTTATCTTAGTAAACACTAGTAGCATATGTATTGAACCCGATTTCTGCCCTAAGGTTGAATTATTGGAGGGCTATTTCTTTTCACCCTTTTCATATTCATTTCTTTTTCATTATTCAACCCCTTCAGTGCTTACCGAGACTTCATAACTAGAACCTTGTTGGGTTTATTCCAGTACTAGCTCTGTCTCAGTCCGCACTCTTCCCATTTCTCATTTTTCTCCTTTTTTCATCATACCTAAGGACTCTACACTATCTAGTGGATTGTCCCTGGGTAGATCCCTCCGGTTCTGGCGGATCGTGGGAACAAATACCTAACCTAACCATCCTTATATCTCCATGCATAAAGTAAAATGGTCGGTCTTTTGGTATAGTTCATTATTTCTTGAAACCAATAGAAAAATCATTTGGAAAATCAATCAAGGTACTTGTGATATAAAATCAAAGCATTTTGTACCTTAATAGTTTTGATCATTTAGAAATGCTCCCCCTCAACATGTGCATATGATTAGTAAATTGTTTAGCACATGGAGGCAAGAGTTCTTTTGAAAGAAATTCTTGATCACAATTTCCATGGAAAAAGCCATTTGATTTTCTTTGGTAAATTCTCCCCCTCAATATGTGCATAGGATAAGTGAAATCATTTTATCACATAGAGGAAAGAGTTCTTTTGAAGCACATCCACGATCACAAAATCCTTTAAGAAAACCATTTGAAAACTCAATCAAGGTACTTTATAAATCACTTTAAAAAGCTTTTGTACCTCGATAGTTTATTTTCTTTTGAAATGCTCCCCCTCAATATGTGCTTCGAGATTCGAAAGCGTTGAGCACATATGAGAGAGCAGCCTGCACAATTGAATCAAAACAATCATCTTTTATCAAATTTCATATTAAATCACAAATTCTCCCCCGATCAAAAATATCAAACCCTTTGAGATTTTGGATCTCAAGTGATTTAATTAGGTTTAGAAAACATGGGAGAATATGTGCCTGGTTTAAATACTCATCTGGTTTTTGGATAAATCCTCCTCATCAACATGTGCATTGTGTATTTGAAATCGTTTGGCACATGGAGGCAGGAGTGCCTATAAAGGACTAAAACCGATTCCATGAAAACAGATTTGAGATTTAAATCACGATCTCTCCCCCGATCAAAAATTTCAAACCTTTTGAGATTTGTGATCCCAATTGATTTAAATCATTTAGAAAATTTTAGGGGAAAGACGTGGCAAGATTTAATTTTTAAAGATGACAGATAGGAACAGATTTAGACATTAAAGATTGTTAGTGTCAGGTATGATTGTTTTAAGAAACCTTTAAGTAAAATAAAACAATTTCAGAATCAAACAAGAACAGAAAAAATTTCATTTTGTAAGATCTTGGAGTTTTAAAGAAAATCATACCATGACATAACATTAAATCTTTAGATCACCACTAATTGTTGTACAGACGGACCTTTTATGAAGATATATCGTTTGAAAATATCTTAATTTAAATCACTCTCCCCCTCAATCGATGACCATAGTCGATGATTGAGTGACTAAAGTTTTGATAAAATGAAGTCCGATGATTTTCAAAATTTAGTCTAATTAATTTTCCAAAACAATATATTCCATTTTCAAAACAATTTATTCAAATTTATTCAAAATTGTTTAAAAATGGTATCCTGCACAAATATACGTTAGGTGGTTGAGAAGCTTCCGTTGTTGTTGCTGTAGGGTTTGGAAAAAAAACCGTCTGCTGATGCAGTGAGACTTCTTACGTTGCATTTTAATGCCAACTGAGGTCAAATTAAGCTCCGTTTCTTCAATCACTTAGAAGAAAACCATCTGCTGATGCAGTGAGACCTCTTACGTTGCATTTATGCCAACTCTCCAAAGAAGTCCAATTAAGCTCCGTTTCTTCATTTGTCAACCCAAGATCTAGTTACCCTTTCCTTTCGGAATCCAATCATCTTCATTTGTGGGATCCGGATCGGGAACATTCTTATATACCAATATACTTGCATACGTTAGTGAAGACACATACAAATATATATGGTGGTCGACATCACCCAAACAACAATCGACTAATAAAAGTAAATTCAACATATCAATCAGATCATATAAAGGTATGGGAATAATGTGTTTATCAAACTTTAATCATCTAATCCTAACAATCATATACTAGGCGCCTAGTCCTTCAACGTAGGTTAACATCATTTTTTAGTTAAGCATTTAGGATAATTAAGAAAGCCCGTTAGATGATATAGATTTGAAAACATTCTCCCCCTCAATCAATGACTTATTTTCTGAAAAATTTAAAAGCGCTGAAGTCATTGATTGAGTTTTCAATTTTTTCGAAATCTCTGAAACTGATTGATTTACAAGCAACTCATTTTTCACCATTGTGAAAACAAAAAATATTTTTCTGAAGAATTTTAGACGGAAAAACATTTGTGTAGGAACAGCAGTCCTTCGACATACTTTCCTCATTTTGTTTTTAGGATAAGTGCTCGAAGTATTTGAAAATTGGTTTAGCGCAGCACTTTCCTTCCTTTGAAGAGCGGGTTGCTATCGGAAATAATAGCAACCCATGGTTTAAGCACGGGTTACAGTCTGAATTAACTGCAAGCCATATTTGAAGTGCGGGTTACAGTCTGAAATAACTGTAAGCCATTTGATTTGTGACATGTTTTGAAAAAGAATATTTACACCTCCTGCTCGAACTTCATCTATGGTCCTGTGCCATTGTTGAATGACATTTCTAAGACCGTAGATGTTATCGATACCAGAAGACATGTCTTGAAAAACATATTTTTGGAAATTTTCAAATTTTCTGATTTTTATAGATTTTTGTTGGTTTTATAATTTTCTATTTTCTTTTTGTTGGTTTTATATTTTTGTATTTTGATTTTTGAAAAATATTTACAAAGATAGAGTAGATGATATAGTTAAAGAAGATGATGATACGAGTACCGAGATAAGGATATCGAACAGCCCCGTTATAGAAGATAGAAGTCATCATCTCTTAAACATTCACCACCAAAGCTTTCGAGGCTCCTTAATTGAGAGAAATTGAACCATCTGAAAGTGAGACTCTGGCAGCTTCCCCCCAAATCGAAAATCCATTAGATGAGCATATTCAAAGCTCTACTTCAAGCTTGCCTTAGCCAGGTGCACAGAAAAGCACACCATTATCATAAATCCCGCTGCTCCATTTAAGAATGATAATCGAGATTCTTCGTTCGGGGTTATATCATCAACAAGAACAGCAACGTATCATCCCACTCTTTAAATTTCTTCTCATATTTCATTACCACTGAAGTCTGAAGCTATGCATCCCCAACAAGTTGTCAAGAGACCACTTCCCCCAAGTAGATGAATTGATGCAGTCAGTCTCTTAGACTAGAGCTCACGAACCCGAATACACATACCTGAAGACAAAGAAACTTATAACATCGAAGTAGCAGATTAAGTCCAATAGCCAAAGAATAACCCCGATGTATACTTTTCTCTCCCCCTGAAGAAAGTGTATGAAGTTCAAGAACCCGAATGCCCAAAGAGAGAATAACCGATAACATTAAAGAAGCAAGCCGAATCACTGATTATCTCTGCGGAGGACTATCTCTGCGGATTTCAACTCCGGAATAAGTGATTATATCTCTGAATCACTGATTAAGCACTCAAGTGAAACAGCTGAGCGCCCCCAATGTACACAATTTTCTCTCCCCTGATGATTGTGATAACATCAAAATCATCACACACTTGTGTACCTCTTTTATCTTCAGAAACTTTCTATTACATCACTTCCCCCACGTAGTTGGAATAATAACACTAAAAGCCTTGATGAGTAAACCTTGAGTTTCTCTGTGGTCATGACATTTGTCTTCCCGGGATTTCTTCAATCACATAGAAGAATTAAGTTCATCAAGTTTACTCGCCATGAGTCAAACCTTGAGTTTCTCTGCGGTAATAACATTTGTCTTCCCGGTATATCTTCAATCACTTAGAAGAATTAAGTTCATCAAGTTTACTCGCTTTGTGTTTAGATGTGAGTCACCTTCCCCCTTGCTAGTTTTGACACTTCAGAATCAGCAACATATTTTAAGCCCAAATACTTGAAATCTTTTGAGAAGAACATCATTAGCTCAGATGTATCTGTGAGAATCAACTTGTTGAAGAAACAGAATGAGCAAGTCTAATTGGGGATTAAATCTGACATTTCACTTTCCCCCAATTAGTGCTCTTCCCTAAACCGACAATCTGTTTGATAAATGCCCAGATTAAGAAGAAGTCTTTAGATCGTTAAATGCAACTCGTCTTTAGTCTTCTAACATGTAGCAGAGAATGTAGAACCGACTGTAGACTCGACCTTCTTCAAGATTATCCAATTGGGGAATAGAAAGTCAACATCTTCAACTCACCAAATGCATTCCAGTTAACTTTGAAATAGCAATCCCCTTAACTAAAATCCCTCCCAATCAAACAAGAACAGAAAGATGTTCATCAAAGAAATCAGCCCAGCAACTAGAGGCACTTTGTCATTAAACTCATCAGTCCGTATGAAGATGTCAACCAACGACTCTTATAAAGAAACTCCATGTAAAGATGACCCGATAAGAAGAAGCTCGGTTCTTACATGAGTTTGGAGCCGTTTGACCATTTGTTCTCATAAATCAATCAACCATGCAGTAAATTCACACTTCTTCTCCCCCTCAAGAATTACATACGGAGTTGCCATTCTTGATTGAATAAGTGAAATCATCCAAATGTAGTCTATTCACACTTCTCCCCCGCTAAATTAGCATATGATGTCGCCATCGTCATTATAGTTGAGCAAGTGGAATAAGAAAACAATCAACAGTAGTCCGGTTCACTTGATGACTGAAGCGCATGGAAAAAGCATGAAGCATGTTGATGAGAATGGTCATAATAAGAAGATTTCTCTTCTTCCGAAGATAATGCGCACTGAAGCGTACACATTTCTTTTCTTTGGAGTACGAGGCATGAACTGTTGTGTTCATACGTCATTAGAAGATTTCTCTTCTTTTGAAGATAAAGCGTACTGAAACGTACACTTTTCTTTTCTTTAGAGTACGAGGCATGAATTGTCGTGTTCATACGTCATTTAGAAGATTTCTCTTCTTTTGATGATAATGCGAACTGAAACGTACACATTTATTTTCTTTGGAGAACGAGGCTTGAACTGTTGTGTTCAAACGTCATTATCTCTCTCTTTTCAACCTCTCTTGGCAAACATATAATCAACTCCATTATCATTCAGTAGGCTCTTTGTAGTAACAGCTGATGGAGAAAACCCAGTATGATGAATTAGACCCTGAAGTAAACTAACCCGAACTTGTAACTTAAACTTGCACATATGTAACAAAGAGCGGTGCCGAGACATCATCCTCCATTGAATCTCTAAGTACTCTATACTCATCATCCAACCAACCATCAAGTAATAGACGTACATCACCTCTTAAAAATGTAACTCCTTAAAGTGATAGTTATTTTGTGGTGGTAAGAGCCCAATTCCCCCAAGTGGTAAAAGAAAAGGTAAAAGTCACCCAACAATAACTAGATTTCCAAGTCTTCGTTTTTGATAATAAGCTTGAACAAGGATCTTGAAGAATCTTCATCCAACCATCCCCGATACCTTCAGATACTAAGTACACTCGCCCGTTATATTTCACTTCAACCTCAAATAAATAATACTGAATTAACGCCGTATCACATCTTCTGGTTAAAAGCTCAACTCTAGCCTCCTTTTACGTTTTAAGTGAACTCTGATAATGGTTTCATTCCGACCATGGTTAAAAACACATAACCCCGTAAAACCTTGTAATAACCAAACTGCCATGACGAATATCCAAACACACATCCAATTTATGAAGTACACCCTTTTATCCCTTCTTCGAAGCCGAAACCGTAGCACCAGCATCAAGTAAGATCCAGAATTACACTTTCTCTTCTCCAAGATGGTTCCATCATTACGGGATTTTACAACTCTATGGTTTAAACCGAGAAATAGTTTCTTTCATGAGATTTTACAAAATCAAGACAGAACCGTAAACAATGTCAGCTTGAATGTGTAATGACAACTTTGGTTTCAGTGAATATCTGTTTTAGGGGAACATGTAGCGGTTCAATCTCCAATATCAATAATATCAATCAACCATCCAGTAAACACATTGGTAAACACATCATTCACGTATTCTGCCAGCTATTGTAGTGACCACATGGAGAAGTAAACCTGATATACCAAACTTGATCTAGAAGTAGAATTCCCCAGATTTGTTACTAAAACTTGTACTAATCCTCGTGAACAAGAAACGGTGTACCCAATGTACAAAACCTCTTGACATTCTCAAATGAGTGAGACACCGAAGTGATAGCTACGTTGTGGGTTAAGTGAGAAAGAAACACAAACGCAACTAAATAGTCAAGTCTTTATCACCCTCTATAAATGCCCAAACAAGTCATCTTCGCGGAATGGTAGAAAGAAAGAATATGAAATAAGTACACGCGCCCGAAAAACCTCACTTCAAACCCAAATTAGAAATACCGTCAAACAACCCCGTAGTCAACATATTACAATAAACACTTCAAACCGTGACATAATATTTTACGTGAAGATGTAGAACCAAAGTACAAACCAGCATAACATAATGAATCTCATCATCACCCCACATCACATCATCAAATCTCATTTAATCCAAGTTTCATTACGATTCATATAATCAAATCTCATCAATACGATCTAATTAAAATCCCACCCGGTTCAACTCACAAAAACGTGCAACGGATTCAACACAAAGTCCAAGTAATACAGCCGGTCCATTAGTCTGTATTGCCACGATGATAAATCTTAAACGTAAGTATCAAAAGCCCTTCACCAAATAGTATTTACCCCAAAAAAAATATTTGGAATTAATAACATTCATACCAATCCTACACCTGATCCACTAAAATCTCGTGGGCCCAAGATAATCTCACATTCAACAGTCTGACCCATCCCATCCTGTAATCGGCCCATGAGATGCACGATCCAAAATTTAACCTAAAATTTCAGATGTTATAAAAACACTACATACTCACACAAACCCTAAAATTCCTCCTGACTTAATCCTTACACACACGCAGTCATCCAAATGTTCATACCACACTCACAAGTATGCTCCACAAATCAAACCCTAATCACACTTAATATCACATCCATGTGCAGTCAAATACAACACCAAACCCTAAATAATCTCATCCGCCTCTTTCACTGATTAAACCACACCAAGCAAAACAAAAACCCTAATCTTTCTCATAATACGCCTCCCACCTTCAGCTTAAGTCTCTTATCACAACAATATGCATCAATGGCCTCGCCACAGAGTTGGCGCGAGGGAATAGCGACAGCCACAGGGATGGCAAGAGGATGGCTTCACGAACATATTCCATGTAGGTATCAAATAGTAACGAACCAAAGATAAAAGATTTAACAGATTTGTTAAAGTCTTTTACTTTCTTGTTCGAATAGCAATTGAAGCTAGGCTTCACAAATTAAATCTGAGTCAGAGTCCATGTAATGATGGTCTTGATTATTTTATTTTGAGTACGAGTCTAAGATAGATCCGTGAAGAATAAGGTTTGACTGAGTCTTTGATGTTATTGGTAAATAACGAATTAAAGAAGCGGGTATAACAATATTGTTATGACTCACTTCTTTGTTTTTCGGAAATAAGCACAAGTAGAGAAAACCACCAATACATGATAACTGATCGATGATGGTAACTTCATACATATGTGAGACCTTCAATAGCCTTGATGAGTCTTTGAGTAAACGAAGGTGTAGCTGAGATCATTTGTCATTTTGCTTTCTTGTTCGAGTCTTGATTGAATGAAATAGATGATGGAGGATAGGTTTAGGATAGTATGGAGTTGGTTAGTTTGAGTCTTGATTGATTGAATGAGTTTTGTCTAGTTCAGGTTATGATTGGGATTTGATTTAAGTTAACATTTCATGGACTGATGATGGTAAACTGAGGTCACGAGTCTGGTGTTTTGATGTTAAAAGATTGAGTCATGTGGTATTTTGATTAGAGTTAAGGTCAAGTTTGATTCTTCTTCATCCTTTCTGTCATAGTCAAGACGCATCATCTTAATCCAGTCTCAGTTGAATAAAAAGTCAACTCGCAGTTTAACCTAACTCGCATATGTTATCAACTCGCATTTGACCCACATTACTGACCCGCATCACTAACCCGCATCACTAACTCGCATCTCTCCCAACTCTCTTGACCCAACTCGCAACAGCAGCAACTCGCTCAAAAGCAAGTGCAATTAAACCATATGCGAGTTAAGTAACTTGCATTGAAACTGGACCAGAAACCCAACTCGCTTCTGATCTTAGTAAGCAACTCGCAGTTGACTAAATAGTCAACTCGCATCCTTTATGCAAGTACTTAACTCGCTTCCTGGTTCACCGAATCTGGACATGTTGCAGTCAAAACTGGCAACTCGCATAATGAAACCAGTCAACTCGCATTTATGAAACCAGTCAACTCGCATTCAAAAATCATGTATGAGCAGCAGACTTTTTGATACAATATTGAAACAAGAATTTGTAACACAAAAACTGCTTCATATTGACCAGTTTAGACCTTACGAATCTGGCCAGAATAACCCAGAAGAACATAAGTAATCAGTTTTGAAACATGAGATTGGTAACCATATAAAACCAGTTTTAAAAACACACACAGAAGGTAGTTTTAACACCAGTTTCTAAACAGATTCAAAAACACAACGCAAAATAGATTATGCACAACATGAATCAAACTCGTATAAAACATAACCCACATCAACGCTACATCGAACCTCATCCAAGACAACCCAAACCGTATATACGAACCAATAAACCGCATACAAAAACCATGAATCGAACCACGAATCAAAACAAACAACAAAACCAAGTTCTGATACCAATTGTAGGATCGTGAATATTATGTTGTTTAGATGATTCGGGTGGTCTAGGATGATGATAGTATATGAATGCCATGGTTAGAGAGATGAAGAGAGTAGAGAAGGAATTCTAGAGAGATAAACAAAAGTGTAAAAGGTTAGATTAGAACTTCCAACCCTCTACCTTGGAAGGTAGAGGGTATTTATAGGTTACAAACTAAACGACCTCCTGACGGCCTGTGGATCAGGTATACAGTGGGTAAAGACCCGTCCTTCCTCCACGGTATTGCACTAAACTAAACTACGCTACAAACTAACTAATTAACTACTAAATAACGTAAATAACGACACGTCTACGAGCTAACATATGCTAGAGCATAATTGGGGTGACCGACACTTTAACATGGAATTTTCTAATTCCTAACAGAGGGCGTGCTACGCTGTTTATTCCTTATCTCTAACAATTTTCCCTTTTCTGGTGGCGTGGGTTCGAAACCCTAATAGGATCATTTCATTATGATTTTCTTGGGGTTTGAGCGTGATTGTGGCATGTTTTCTTGGCTTCTACCCTACTGGTCGTTCGATTGTTAGGGTTTTTTGTGCTACAATTGGGTTATGGTTTATGGGGATCGATTGAGGGTATGTTGTCATCAAAACTGATCGATCCGTTTATGGGGGTGGATCTGGTCTTCATGTTTATTAAACCCTTATGGTTTTTATCTTCTATCTTTGGAGGTGTATTTTCTTTAAGTTTAAAGTATGGACGTGGGGTTACTCAGATTTCAGTTTTTGTGTTCGTGGGTTTAAGAGAGTGGAAGTCAAGTTTTGTTGTGGTTCTTGTTCAAAAACCACGAATTGTTAGCTCTCAGATCTCTCTTCTTGGTCTCCAATCTATTATGGTGCGTTTTGAGAAGCTTTTTAGTACGTTAGGGCTTGTTTCAAGATCCCTATGGTTCGTTATACTTGTTTCCCAATCTGAAGCATTCATTCCACATCTTTCTTTACTGATTTTGGGACGTCAAGTGTTTCAGGCTAGTCATCGTTTTTTGGGTGGCCGATTCTGTAAGCTAGGGTTCTTCCCTAGTTTGGTACGTTAGGGTTTGTAATGCCCTATTTTGTGTAAGATGGCTCGTGCAACAGTAATGCAACATTCTTATCCATGGGTTGCTGAGTTCGTCTTTGTTGATGGTTGGATGCTATCTCGTATGCGTCTAGGTTCGCAGCAATAGGCTGTTGTGATCTGGGTTGTGTGTAGCACGACTATTGATGATGGATTGAAGATGTGGAAGTGAGTTGGTTTTCTACATATTCTTTGGTAATTCTTTGTGGGGTTCGGTTTTGCATCTAAACGTACACTTTTGGAGCGAGTTTTTGCTTGCTGCTCTATCCATGGTTTTAGAATTTCTCACCAACCGTTGTGTGAAATTTGTGAACTGAATTTGCTTTGATGATCCATGAGTTTGTGATGGTCTGTTTCACTTCTATGTGGATATCCTATGATATGGGTGCTTTTCTGGATCGCATGGAAGTTGTGTTGGAGTTCTATGATGACTATGTTGTTGGTGACCGTAGTGAATCAAGTTTTCATTCCATATTTATATTAACTTGTATAGTCATTATAGGTTGTAAGTTTATTTTGTAAGTTATAAGAATAGCGTGTCATTCTTATATGAGAGTATGTAAGTTTCCTAAGGGACTGAGATGAGGGAAGTCACCCTCATCCTTTGTACTTCAATGTTTTTGGTTTAATGCATTTTACCATGGTGAAAAATCCCTTTTACCCAAAAGGATTCATTCAAGAGCAACAAGCTGAATTAGAAAACCAGTTTGATGAACTCCGCAAAAGAATACGTGAACCTGGTCCAATCCAGCATGATCGAACTTGTGCTATTACTACTTGATCTGGAACCACCACCAAGGATCCACCATACCCGGTTCAAGATCCCACTACCAATGAGCCTGAGTTTTTTTTTTTTTTTTTTTTTTTTTTTTTTTTTTTGGTAAAAGGGATTTTTCACCCTGGTAAAATACATTACACCAAAATCATTGAAGTACAAAGGATGAGGGTGACTTCCCTTATCTCAGTCCCTTAGGACACTTACAGACTCTCATATAAGAATGACAAATCATTCCTATAACCTACCAAACTGAAACTACCAATAACCACAATATAAGAGTGACAAACTACTCTTATAACTAATAAATGAACATAAACTAGAACGACTATAAAATTACACATTAAATCCTCAAGTAAACACTTGATTCTTCAAAAATCGTCATAGAAGTCCATAACCTTCATCAATGCAGCCTTAACCATGGAATGACAAGAACAAACAACATCACTCCACACAAAACTACTACAATGAACCCCCTTTGACCCGAAAAGAACCAAACCAGCAATGTTCATAGCAAACACACCAACACTATGACTCAATCCAATACCGCATCTGCTACATGTTCCACATGAGTGAAACGCTAGCTAAGAATGTAACCCAGTGTATAAATGAGTCATAGACGAAAATTAGGGTTGACGAACCCTAACTTACAGAACCACATAGAAGTGTAAACGATCATCATACACCCTGGATCATCATATTTGAATTCAGTTCAAAAATTTAACCCAACAGTTGGTGAGAGACTCTAAAACCACGGATAGAGCGGCAAGCACAAACTCGCTCCAAAAGTGTATGTTTAGATGCAAAACTGAACACCAATAAGAATAGCCAAAGAATACGTAGTCAATCTACACACTTCCAGGATGAATAGGGTTTTATGAATAAGGAGCCCTAAACCTTAACTTCCAGCGAAACTAGTCATGCTTTGTGTGCATGGAATCTGCAAATGATCACCAAATCGTATACCATCCATGTATGAATTATAACCAAGCGTACAAAGTAGATTCGCATCATCATGACCGGCAAGCAACTTACAAATACAACAACCAGTAAACCAACAATATAAAGATGTCCTAGCACCAAAGAAGACAAGATAGACTATCTCGTCACACCAAAAGTTCGCCCAGCCGTCTAAGCAGCAAGATATCACCAGCAAACAACCAACAGTAAAACCAAAATGATGAAACGTATCTGTAAAAGTACCAATCAAAAATGTTATCAGCAACATCGATCATCATAGACAAACGAAACCCCATTCGATCAGCAACACAACCAGGCCTGCTAAGATTCAAATCAAATAATCCATGACTAGGGTTTAATCAAACCCTAACTTCCAGAAAAACACTTACATGACATTATTATAAAACACAAACGCGCCCAAATCAATGAAATCAGATTAGGGTTTTTGAACAAGTTTGCCCTAAAACTTGACATAAATCTCTCTTGAAACCCACTTACACAAACACCATATGATGAACAATCGATCCCGAATAACCCCAAAAAGGGTTAACGTGCATATAATAGATCAAAACCCTAGCGAGGGTTTACTTCCACAAGACGGATCCAATAACAAATAAAAACCTAAAAAGGTTTTGTAATCATTAAGCGCATTAACAAGCATTTGATCGACCCTTCTTATATATGTAAAATCAATTAGCAACCGACTTATGATAATCAGAATAAAGGGTGCGATTAAAAACCAGTTAGCGATTGAAACCCTAATAAAAACGATTCACCAAAAGTGAAAAACGATTTGGAATAGTTAGGGTTTCTGCAGCACGCCACCTCTAAATAAAAACACAACCCTAAACACGATTGCATACCAAGATTAATGGTAGAGAGACGTATTTAGAAGATGGTTTGGCCGGAATAATAGAGTGGTGGCGGCTGGAAAATTGCCAAAGGGAGAGAGAGGATTTATAGTAAGTTGTGGTTTGCGTTTCCCTAGTGAGCCTGAGTTGGACAAGGAGGGAGCACCTTAACACCCTCTGACTTCTCACGACCCTCCTCCACAAGCACCAACATCTGTCCAACGTTCGACTCTCACACGGATTCCTTATCCCTCGCGTTTAAAGAATCAAAAGGCTGAAGAAGACAATGAGAGATTGTTGTCTTACTTAAAGAGGGCTGTCATTAACATCCCACTTCTCGATGTATTTTATTATATCCCTAAACATTGCAAATATTTCAAGAGATTGCTATCGAATCGGAAGAAGCTTGAAGGATTGATATCATTAGGAGAAGAATGTTCAGCTATCATCCAAAAAAGCCTACCCAAGAAGAGAGAAGATCCGGGTAGTTTCACCATTCCTTGCTCTATAGGGGCACTCTCTATGAAGAACGCCTTGGCAGATCTTGGGGCAATCATTAACTTAATGCCTCATTCCTTATTTCTCAAACTCAGATATTCGGGCCTGAAACCAACCAGAAGGATTATTCAGCTAGCTGATCGATCAATCAAATATCCCATTGGAGTTTGTGAAAATGTTCTAGTGGGGGTAGGGGAGTTCAAGTTTCTGGTTGATTTCGTGATTTTAGAAATGGAGGAAGATAACTTAGTTCCAATAATCCTTGGGAGACCATTCTTGGCTATAGCTCGCGCCATTATCGATGTTCATAATGGCAAGCTCACTTTACGAGTGGGGTCCGAGAGCTTGACCTTTGACATCAAGGATTCTATGATTCGTCCTTCCTCTTACAATCATCCCATTTATTTTGTTGACGAAGTTGATGAGTTTCTTGATGATATAGATAGCTGTATTGATGAGTATCTGGTAAACGAATTCATGAATGATGACAACAACATGATATACGATGATGAAGAGACTGAGATGGTTGGAGCTGAACAATCTTTCTATTTGAAAAACCCTAAAATTCCTCTCTAAGTGGCGACAAAAAAAAAACCCCAAAACTTCTAATCGTTTTTCATCAATTCCACTCAAATACTTGTTTTTCTTTCATAAATCTGTTAGGGTTATTGATTATTATTCGTACTAATCACTTTCTTGATCATATTCTTGATTTTAAACAAGTTCTTGTTGTGATTTTTTGAAATCGTTTTTTTACGGTTTTTTATAACCGCCTATGACTTCCCTCATCTCAGTCTCTTAAGACACTTACTGACTCTCATATAAGAATGACAAATTATTCCTATAACTTACCAAACTGAAACTACCAATAACCATAATAAAAGAGTGACAAACCACTCTTATAACTTATAATTGAACATAAACTACAACGACTATAAATATATACAGTAACAAATTAAATGCTAATCAAGTAGAAACACTTGATTCTTCAAGAGTCGTCATATAAGTCCAACACATTCCATGAAGCAGCCTACACCATGGTAAGAATAACCACACGCAGCATCATCCTCACCAAAAGACTACATCGAACCCCCATGTTGTAGCCCTATTCTTTACATCTTTATCATTCACTTGCAAAAGTGAATCAGAGTGAAAACGTGAACATAACCTGCCATAGACGACCAATAGGGTTTGAATAAACCCTAACTTATATGTTAATCAAACCACTTGCAACTTATACCTAGATGTAGCAAACATTGCAACTTACCAAATCATAGTAAACCACCACAGCCGAATACCACTACCACAAATGCAAAGAATGATAAACATGTAACACATGCGTTCACGACAACATAGGCTACTTGCAATACCCATCAGGTCCCGAAAACGACAACTAAGGTTTAAATAAACCTTAACTTCCAGAACTTACATCAACAACAATCACAAGACCATATTATTAAACAATCAGCAACTTGTCTTTGATTGTGCAAAACAAGGATTACCGGACCCCATCAATAAGCAAAACAACAAGTAAACACCAGGTCACCATAATCCAATAATAGGGTACACGCATGAACCCTAACTTCCAACATTGCGATCAAAATAATCACACAACTCATAATGAGGTCTGAAAACAAATGAAACCAAGGAAGCATCCATGAACTTCATTCCTCTAGACCACAATGGCATTAATCGGTTCACATCAGCAACAAAGACCAACCACACCGATCATAAATATCCATAGACGAGAACTAGGGTTTAAAAAACCCTAACAAATAGAATGCCAAAATCGAAAGCCCCACAAGAATAGTAGCAGGGAACATCCAGTATAACCACAATTAGGATTACCGAAACCCTAACATCCAACACGTACACCACACAAAAGCATCTCTCTCTCAAACCCACATATAAATAACATATAATCCATGAAGGAACTTACCAGCCATGAAAACCCTAAATAAGAATTACTTGCAGATTGATAAAATCAAAACCCAAGAAGGTTTTATTATAGCGTTTAAGGAATAATCAACATGCACGTACATTGTATGAATAAACAATAGTCACCGACCCACTAAAAAGTAGCACATGAAGCAATAGGTCGGTAAGCATAAAGCAGATTGTAGATCGATTGTATATTAATAAAATAGTAAAGCATGCAATCGATGACAAACCAGCGTAAAGTTGAGCACCAAAGAGAATATATATAACCTTTAATATCACCGACCCATGTTATGAATAACCAATTAATTGTAAATTAAAAGGAATAAAAATCGATTTAGAGAACTTTGTAGGACGGATTCGCTTTTAGTCACCCAGAGAGATTCGATTTTAATACCACCGCCCTCTTAGAATGAAAACAATCCTACCAAACCGATTGCATACCACTAAATAGTGACAGAGAGGCGGTTGGAGAGATTATTTCGGTCAGAAAATGATGAAGAGGGCGGCTGGAAATCTCCCAAGGGGAGAGAGAGAATTAGGGTTTTCATTAGTAACTTTGTCCCACATTGGTTGTTTGGTACCTTATATATCCTAATCGGTATTAGGGTATTCCAATTCGATTTTATTACTTTTGGTTTTATCAAAATATTGTATCCAATTGTTGTACATAGTTAATTCTAATCTACGATTCTCTTTAGGGTTTTGTTTTCTTTTGTGCGTAATTGATTGCTGGTACTTAACTCTATACTAAACTCGTTTAGGGTTTAGTTATATTGAATTGTTGTGGTGAATTTGGTCTTTATTGATAAACAAATTTCATTTGGGGTTTGTTACTTTCTGATTTGCAAGTAACATGTTCTAGGGTTTCGTTACTATACAAGTGCGCTTGGTTTGATGCTGTAAGTTAATTGTACGTGGGTTTGAGAGTGATGGAATCAGGGTTTTTGAATGGTAAGAAGCCTACTAAGGCTACTGGGTTGGCTGCTAAGGTTAACAATATCGATGGCAAGGTACTTGTTAACGAGGGTAAGCCATTGAAATCATTATTGAAAGGTGCAGGGTTGGGTGAAAAACGGGGAGTTTTTCTCTTCCTAGTGATCATGGTCCCGTTGTTTCTGATTCAAACAATGCTATACATCATGGGGTAAGTTTAGCTAGTCCTAAATCTGATGTTCCTATGTTAACTGATATTGTTGAACCTGATTCTTTGGGGGCTGCAATTGTTGGTACGTCTAAGGATAATGGTGAAAGGCTAGTTGATGGGTGTAATATTGATGGTGCTAAAGTTGTGATCCCCTTAGCCGTTGTTGACGTTATGAGTTCTAAATTTGATAATACGTTATGCGGCTTTTCCCTGGGGCAACGTTTAGCTTTTCCTATTGTTGAAGATTATGTCAAGCATACGTGGGGTATGTTTGGCTTCGAATGTGTAATGTTGGGTAATGATTTCTTCCTTTTCAAATTCAAGACTCAAGAGGGTATGAATAAGGTGCTTGAGTATGGTCCTTGGTTTATCAAATCGAATCTCATTTTCTTGAAGAGTTGGGTTCCTAATACAAGGTTGGAGAGGGAAAACATTACAATGGTACCGGTATGGGTTCTTATTCATAATGTACCTGCTATTACGTATTCTGAAGTCGTTATTGGTTTGATTGCACAACAGCTTGGTCGTATTATACGTATGGATGCAGGTACTAGAGCTATGTGTAGTAATCCTTGGGGTCGTTATTCTTATGCACGGGTTCTAATTAAGTTATCTGCTGAACGGGTTGTTTTGGAATCAATTGAAGTTGCTATACCGTTGCCTAAGGGCAAGGGTCATTATATGGAAGTTCTTGAAGTCGAATATGAATGGTGGCCATATCGGTGTTCTAAATGTAATGTTTTTAACCATGAGGACGTTACTTGCCCTCTTAGGAGAATGCCGGCTACTAGGGGTTCAGATTCGGCTCATAAAGATGTTGGTGATAATCGGGGTGTTCACTTGGATAAGGTTGGAAATAAGGCTACCAAAGTTAGCCAAAGGCCTCGGTATTTCAAACCAAAGTCTAATTTTGAATATAAACTTGTTTCTAAACCTACTACTAAGAAGAATGCCAATGATACTAAACGTAGTTTGGAGGCTGCTCCGTTGGATCAGCCTTCAAAGGATGATTCTGTTGGTGTTACTTCGGGAGTGTTAAAGGGAGATGCTGGTCCGAGAAAGGTGGTGGTGGAGGTACCACATGATAGTGACAAGACGGATACCGTATGTGAAGTCTCTACTAGTGCTGTACCTGCGAAAAGTGGCAATGGAAGTTTGTGGGATCAATTCTCTAAGACCCATAATGTGTCTACATGGAAGGAAAGTTCATCCTTGTCATTATCGTCGGATGAAAATGAAGTGTGTATGCCTGAGATCATGCCGGGAGCTAGTTTTCTGGATGATTTGAAGTCCTATGATGGTTATGATTATGATTTTCCTACACATGGTTTTGATAGTCGCCCGAAGGGCCGTCATAGGTAATATTGTCTTATTGTGTTTGTTATAAGAATGGCGTGTCATTCTTATATAGGTGGTTTGGTTAGTTGTTTTTGCATGTATGTGTCCAATGGGACTGAGATGATGGATACACCCTCATCCTTTGTACTTCAATGTTTTTGGCGTAATAAATTTTACCGGTGTGAATTAACCCTATTACCCAAAAAAAGAGATGGTTGGAATTGTTTCCTTTTACCCACGAAGGGCAGAGATTGAACCTCTAGACCTTCAAAAGCCGGAAAATAAGCTAAAACCATCAATCAAGGAACCTCCTACCTTAGAGTTAAAAGATCTCCCAAGCCATGTAGAATATGCCTTTCTTCAGGGAACGGATCAACTCCCTGTTATCATAAGCTCGTCCCTAACCATTGAACAAAAAATGAAGCTCTTAGAAGTTCCTAAAGAGTACAAGGGAGTGATCGCATGGAGTGTTGCTGACATTAAGGGAATTCACTCTACTTTTTGCACTCATAAAATTCTTATGGAGGAGAATTACAAACCCACCATT
The DNA here is from genome assembly GCA_019973895.1 of Chrysanthemum seticuspe. Taxonomy (NCBI): domain Eukaryota; kingdom Viridiplantae; phylum Streptophyta; class Magnoliopsida; order Asterales; family Asteraceae; genus Chrysanthemum; species Chrysanthemum seticuspe. Next base: position 184,115,544 of record BPTQ01000005.1, read on the forward strand.
CAACCTCAAAGAAGAGTTAACCCCAATATCAAAGAGGTGGTGAAGAAGGAGGTCGTCAAACTTCTCGATGCGGGCTTAATTTATCCCATTTCAGACAGCCCCTGGGTCAGCCCAGTCCAAGTAGTCCCAAAAAAGGGAGGAATGACTGTTGTCAAGAAGGAGAAAGGCGATTTAGTGCCTCAAAGAACGGTCACTGGCTGGCGTGTTTGTATCGACTATAGAAAATTGAATGATGCCACACGAAAAGATCATTTTGCCTTTACCATTCATCGATCAAAAGCTCGAAAGGTTAGCCGGGCATGATTACTACTGTTTTCTTGTTGGTTTCTCAGGATACTTCCAAATCCCCATTGCTCGTGAAGATCAAGAAAAAACTACTTTCACATGCCCATACGGGACTTTTGCCTACAAGCGAATGCCCTTCAGATTATGCAACACCCCCGCTACCTTTCAACGATGTATGACGGCCATATTCCATGAATTGATTGAAGATAGCATGGAAGTCTTCATAGATGATTTTTCGGTGTTTGGAAATTCCTTCGACCTTTGCTTATCCAACCTTAGGAAGATGCTAAAGTAGTGTGAAGAAACCAACTTAGTCCTAAATTGGGAAAAATGCCATTTCATGGTAAGAGAAGGAATTTTCTTGGGGTATAAAGTCTCCAAAAATGGTATCGAGGTCGATATGGCAAAAATCGAAGCGATATCTAAACTACCGTATCCTACTACCGTTAAGGCCATTCAAAGTTTTCTTGGTCATGCGGGCTTTTATAGAAGGTTTATTAAGGACTTCTCAAAAATTGACCGACCAACGACACAACTTCTTGTCAAGGACGCTCCTTTCGACTTTTCTGAAGAATGTAAGGAAGCATTCAACCGCCTGAAGAAGGATCTTACCCAAGCTCCTATAATGGTTACTCCTGATTGGTCCCAACCATTCGAAATCATGTGCGATGCTAGTGATTGGCGCCATGTTGGGCCAAAGAAAAGAGAAGCATTTTCAACCAATTTATTATGCTAGCAAAACCATGAATATGGCGCAAGAGAATTACACAACCACCAAAAAAGAGCTTCTGGATGTAGTTTTTGCCTTCGATAAATTCAGGCAATATCTTGTCCTTCCCAAAACCTTCGATCATTCTGCCTTACGATACTTGCTCTCCAAACAAGATGCAAAACCCCGACTTATTAGGTGGATTCTATTGCTTCAAGAATTCGACATTGAGATTCGGGATAAAAAGCAGGCTGAAAATCTTGCTGTTGATCATCTATCGCGATTGGAAAACCCAGACTTAGAAGAATTAGACCATGACGAGATTCATGACTCTTTTCCTGAGGAACGGCTAATGGCTATTAAGGACATTGAGTCATGATATGCGGATTATGCTAACTATCTATCCAGTAGGGTCTTACCAAATTACATGACTAGGCAAGATAAAAATAAATTCTTCACAGCGCTGAAATACTATTTTTGGGACGAGCCCTACCTATTTCGTATATGCCCCGATCAGATCATTCGACGTTGTGTTGCTGGAAGAGAGATTGATCGGATTATGAGAGAGTGTCACGCGGGACCATCTGGGGGGCATCACGGTATAAATGTCACGGAACGAAAAGTTTTCGATGCCGGATTCTACTGGCCTACTATCTTCCGCGACGTTAAGAGGTTAGTTCAAACGTGCAATGCATGCCAACGCTCAGGAAACATCTCGAGAAGGGATGAAGCACCTCAAAACTATATCTAAGTCTGCGAAATATTCAATGTTTGGGGTATCGATTTCATGGGACCTTTTCCATCATCCGGAGGAAATGAATACATTCTAGTTGCCATTGATTATGTGTCCAAATGGGTGGAGGCATAAGCCCTTAAGACTAATGATGCAAGGGTAGTCATTCGTTTTCTTAAGAAGCTCTTCATACAATTTGGGATTCCCAAGGCATTGATTAGTGATAGAGGAACCCATTTTTGCAGTGCTCAAATGGAAAAGATAATGAGGAAGTATGGTGTTCCGTACAGGTTCTCTACGGCATATGACCCCCAAACTAATGGGTAAGTAGAGAACACAAATAGAGCATTAAAGCGGATACTTGAAAAAACGGCCCACCAGAACAGAAAAGATTGGGCATTCAAACTAGATGAGGCACTCTGGGCATTCAGAACGGCTTATAAAACGCCCATCGGAACAACCCCTTTTCGCTTAGTGTACGGGAAAGCATGCCATCTCCCTATTGAGCTTTAGAAAAAGGCATACTGGCACTTAAGGCTTGTAATATGGATTATTTTGAGGTCGGGTCAAATAGGTTCTTACAGCTTCAAGAGCTGGATGAACTAAGACTTGAAGCTTATGAATCGTCGATCACATATAAAGAAAGGGCGAAAAGATGGCATGATCAAAGAATAAAGAATCCTAAAGAGTTTGTGGCAGGAGATAAGGTGCTCTTGTATAATTCAAGGTTGAGATTATTTCCGGGAAAACTCAAATCAAGATGGTATGGGCCCTTTTCAGTAAAGAGGAAAATGAGCAATGGAGCCGTGGTATTATTAGACAATGATGGAAGAGAATTTACCATGAATGGACAACGTGTGAAACATTATCAGTTGGACAATAATGAACTAATCAATGATGAAGATATTGTTTTGGAAGAAGGTGACGGAAATGAAGTCACGTAGGAGCACGACTTCGAGTCTAGCTACAAGACTCATAAATAAAGAAAAGCGCTTCGTCGGAGGCAACCCATGCTTAATTGTTTGCCTGTTTGTGTGTCATATATCTTTTCATTATTGTATGTTCTCATGTTTGAATTTGTGAAAATGCTTTATTTTGTCTTTAACCTCGTCTTAATTACATATAAAGGTATTTTACAAAAAGGATAAGTGTAGGGAAGATTACATACGTTTTTAAAAGAACGTGAACATGAGAATTACAATTAGTAAAATTGATATATATATTTTTTTTGGTAAAAGGGATTTTTCACCCTGGTAAAATATATTACACGAAAAACAATGAAGTACAAAGGATGAGGGTGATTCCCTCATCTCAGTCCCTTAGGACACTTACAGACTCTCCTATACGAATGAAACATCATTCCTATAACTTACAATATAAGAGTGACAAACTACTCTTATAACTAATCATCAGACTACACCGACTTAAAAATAAACCTAAATGCACTTCAAGTAAAAATACTTGAATCTTCAAAGTCATCATAGTAGTCCAAACTTCCAGCGTCAACCAACCCGTAGCACCATGATTGCACACCAAAACATAGGGATTAACACCCTAACTTCCACATAACGTACCAATTGACCCATTAGATGAAGAATTCTGCCCAGCAAAGGATAAAAAAAGTACTAACAAAATGATATTCTTTATCCTTAAGCTACTACCCAAAAGATTGACTCCATGTGAACTTCATAACGACAAGGTGCAATAACCTTGTCATAAATGAAACCAGTAGCAGCATGATAGAGCGTAACAAACAAATAAGGTTTTAGAAAACCCTAACAACCATGCATCGAACCTACAACATACATGCCATGACCACCCCATCAAAACAGCCACATAATATCAATTTCAGCATGAATCAGGGCACCATGCAATGAACCAAGGGTGATGAAACCCTAACATGTAGATCGAATGTGCAACAAATAAGGACCAGATCCAAAAACATGGTAACATGAAAGCGTGCAGGAACATATCACACCCAAACGATCTATAGAGTTTTTGAATAAGAACCCTCAAAACTTAACTTCCAAGTGAACAGCAGCACACAAACTTAACATCCAGGTCAATCCACCACAAATCAATTCATAGAGAATCCAACAAACCCTAAATTCGCCATCGATGTAACAATCCAACACCAGGATCGTGGAACAATAATAAGGTTAGCATAAAACCGGATTCAGAATCACCAAAATAGGGCCACGAATCCCTAACAACTACCAATAAGACATACATCTCTCTCCAAACCCACTTATTAGACCACTTATATCTGCTAAAGAACTTGCCATCATCATATCCACGTGCAAAAAAACCACCAGCGCTAAAGAAACAAAAAATGAAACCCTAGCAAGGGTTCCATTCCAATAGATCCACGCACCAGTAGTAGAATGATGATACATAGAGGCTTCGCTCCTTAAAATCAGAAGATAAGAAACCCTAATAAAAATCAGGGTTTCGATAATATAGCACAGCAACCACAAAAAATGATCATGTAAAAAGATCAACAAAACGATTAAGGTTTACCATGATCGTTCCCCAACAACATGGCAATTAAAAATAAGATCGATGAAGGATATACAATCCAAACCGACAATAAAAACAGATTACCACCATGGAGATTTCGTTAGATATATACAAAGAAAAAACTGCAGCCGCCATCTCCTTGATATAAAAAACACATCCCAAAATACCGTATTGCATACCCAATAACAAAAAAGAATTGTTAGAGGGTAGAGAGGACGGGTAGAGGTGGTTTTTTTGGCCGGAAAGAGATGGGATAATGGCGGCCTGAAATCTCCATTAAAACAGCTCCACCACGTCCTCTCTACCCTATTATCATGATTGGGTATGCTCCACCACGTCCTCTCTGCACGCCCCTCCCCTTTTTTTCCGGCCATAAAATAGCTCCACCACGTCCTCTCTACCCTATTATCATGATTGGGTAAGCAATACGTTGCATGGGGTTGTTTTTATTTAAGGAGATGGCGGCTGGTGGTTTTTCTTGATATATCTATTCGTTTTTCTCCGTGTGTTGGGCGTTCTTGTGTAAACCCTAACCTACTACTTGATCGTTTAACCCTATTCTTTGGGTTAAAAGCCGTTTCTTGTTAGGGTTATTATTATTCTGGTCGTGCTCTTGTGCTTCTATTGTTATATCTTTATTACTCGTGGTGATCATTGCCTGTTCCTTCAATTCACTGATTATGTTCTGAACAAGGTATGATTTCTGGATTGGTTTGATATGGTGCTTAACGTAACCCTTTCTAGGGTTTATATTTTGCTTGTGGAAGTAAACCCTCATTAGGGTTTTCATTGACTATTATTCTGCATGTTAACCCTTTTAAGGGTTTGTTCATGGATCGCTTGTTCTTCCTCAGATGTTAGTGTTTGTATGTGGGTTAAGAGAGAGATATTGCTGGAAGTTAGGGTTTTTAACCCTATTATCGTCCCCTTACAGATTCTCATTACTACTGGATTGTGATTGGGGTGTACTACAGTTAGTTAGGGTTTGTAAACCCTATTTGTTGATCTGTTCCATTTGTATTATGGTTCTGATTTGATGATGATTGGCTGGTTTGATGATTATGTGCTATAATATGATGGAGGTTTGGATGTTGTGTTTTGTGGTGGGTCATTATTACTACAAACATATGTCATGTTTCGTTCAGATCCGATTGGTGGTAATTTATTGCTTTTTGCCATGGTGTTGACCACCATTACATTGGATGTTGGACCTGTTTTCCAGGTATGTTTGGAAGTTAGGCTGTTGAATACACTATTGATCGTCTATTTTGGGTAAAAGGGTTAATTCACCCCGGTAAAATTCATTACACCAAAAACATTGAAGTACAAAGGATGAGAGTGACATCCCTCATCTCAGTTCCTCAAGACACTTACAGACTCCCATATAAGAATGACACGCCATTCTTATAACTTACAAAATAAAACTTACACCTATAATGACTATACAAGTGAATATAAATATGGAATTAAAACTTGCTTCACTAAGGTAACACCAAAGACATAGTCATCATAGAACTTCCAAACAACTTCCATGCGATCTAGACAAGCATCCATATCATAGAAGTGCAAATGACCATCCCACACTCATGGATCATCAAAATTGAATTCAGTTCACAAATTACACAAAACGGTTGGTGAGGGACTCTAAAACCACGGATAGAGCAGCAAGCATAAACTCACTCCAAAGGTGTATGTTTAGATGCAAAACCAACATCATTAAGAATAACCAAAGAATACATAGAGAGCCTACGCACTTCCACAATGGCAACTGCAATCCAACATCACAACTTCCAGCACAAACCCAAATTCCAGCACAAACCCGAAATACCAAGTATGAATTAGGATTGAACAACCCCAACTTCCAAGAGTGATGATCAAAACCAAGCATTTACAGGTCAATAAGCACCAGAACTTTGAACGTATGATATGTGCATCTTTAACCAATAATGTGTTGTAGTAATATCAAACCACCACAAACACAACTTCTAATATTCCATCATAAAATAGCCCCATAATTCGAAACAACAAATACCACCAAAGCAGGACCAGATCATGAACGGAACAATTGACCAATGGGAAGATAGGTATAGCACCATGTACACCATGCGTATCAATACCCATTCCCAACCTGAAATTCCATCCAGGTCATTGCAGCAAACACGACCCATCAGGAACACTAGAACTAGGATTTACAAACCCTAACCAACAAAAACAACCATACAAATCCTCTCTCTCAACACCCACAGCCATTGTGAATCAATACGTAACCAACCACGACAACAAGTGTCGACTTACCTATATACAAACAAATCCCATGAATCGTACAAAACCCTAACAGGGTTTACCATCAATCAACAAGATAAAAAAACGAAACCCTAATACTAGGGTTTCGTATGCATCAAAGAATCATTCCCATATCAATCGATCCCAATAAATACGACCATAAAGATAAAACCAAACAGGTTTTATACATATTATACCAAGGTCAGCCACCAACAATCCCATCAGATCATATATTAAAACTACGATTGAAAGGATCAGATCCATCCAAACCCTAATTAAACCGATAATATAAATAAGAATAGTTAGGGTTTTGACAAAGATTGCAGCATACACACACCAACCGACACCTCTTTACAATAGAAAACAACCACAAAAACGTATTGCATACCCAAGAACAGGAATCCAAGGGTAGAGAGGACGTTTTTGGAATTATTTTATGGCTGGAATGAGAATAGAGGGTGGCGGCTGGAATACCTAGAGAGAGAAAAACGAATTAGGGTCAACTAGTACCCTATTGATCGTCTATGGCAGTTCTTATCTGCATTGGGTGTCAATACAATCCTCTTATTACTTGAGGGTGCTTATGACGTATTAAATCTGTTCATAATGATTGTATAGTTGTTCTTATGGATTATGACCTGTTGATCGGCATTGGAAGTTCCTTATTTTGGTCTGGATTGTTTGGTTGATATCCGAGTGATGTCGTTACTTTCTTTCATTCCTTTTTGGTATGGGCATGGTATCGCTGGTAATTTGGTGTTCATTTGGAGTGGTGATTCATGTACAAGCTAATAGGGTGAGAACAAGGCTTATTGTTTCAGTGTTTTTATTCTTTATAGTCAAGATTAAGCTTGAATGATCACCTTTGGAGTACATGCTACAAATTACTCTTAGTTTTGACTGTTGGTTATCACCTATGGTAGTTTGCTTGGTACTTTGTACGTGTGGTATTGCTATGAGCTGGCATTTTCTTATGCATTTGGTTTCATGGCTTGGAGTACTACTTGGAAGTCGTGGGAAGCCTGGTTTTGGAGGTTTCTTTGTGTGTAAGTCCTATTGCTGTGATGACTATGAAGAATCAAGTTTTTACTTGAGTTACGTATGTATTGTTTTTATCTATTGTAGTCATGGTAGGATGTATGTTTAATATGTAAGTTATAAGAATGGCCTGTCATTCTTATATAGTGGTTATGTAAGTGTCCTAAGGGACTGAGATGAGGGAATCACCCTCATCCTTTGTACTTCAATGTTTTTTGGTGTAATGAATTTTACCAGGGTAAAAAATCCCTTTTACCCAAAAAAAAAATCTTGTATCTCATCTGTAGGCCATCCATTTCCTCTCTCATTTTCACATCTAGCTCTCTCCAAGCCTAGCCCTTTCACCTTCCAAGCTTGCACACTTAGCCTCCAACACAACATTTTGACCAGTGAGGCTCACCACCTTAGCCTCCTCCAATATGAGCTTGCCACACTCTGCTGTGGTGGCAGTCAGCTCCTTCTGCAGTTCTGCTATTTTGTCTCGGAGGTCTTGGGTGAAAGGATTCTTCTCAAAATCTTTTTCAACTTCCTCACATTTTGCCTCCAGCTCAGCATACTGTTGGTCCCTGTGCTTTTCCCTCTCCAGCATCACGTCAATTTCCTGTCTGGCCTTCGTCACAGTACGAAGCAATTCTCTTGTCCGAGCATTCCAATGGTTGTCCAGAACAGCCTGCCTTGCGACGCTTTTATCATGCATATCGCAGACCCCTTCGATGGACATATGTCCAGCAGTTGGGGGTGACATGGTCAATGATGCGATGGCAAGCTAGGGCATTCAGAAGCTCCTTTCTGTCAGGAAGGCCTGCGACAAATACAGTACATAAGGGAAAGGTTAGGCACGAAAATTAGCATTTTCTATAACTTAAGAAGCAAATTCTTACCATGCATTTCCTCAGCATCATCTGGCAGCTAAAAAGCAGACTTCACAGCTTTCTTGCCTTCGACAACCTTATGTCGAACGGCCCTAGACCCAGATGCGGGAAGAGGAGTCTTTCTCTTGGTGGCAGACTTGATAGCTTTGCCAGAAGTTCCCTTCCTACTCTTTAACCTGTCAGCAATACCTGTAGAGCATGTGATTCGAACTTCATCCTCTGTGGGATCGTCCGAATCTGCCACGTTCTCAACCAATTAGGCGGGACCCTCCAACTGTGCCTGTGGGGGTGCTGAGGCGACAGGCTCTATCTTGGGAATGTCCACGTCATTGTTGTTCACAAAAGTAGAAGGTGAACCAACACCATAAGACTCTTCGGCTTGTTCCGCAGGCATAAAACTCAAGTCTTCGTCCAAATCCTGTTGCATGAAGTTCCTAAACGCCATCTCTGCAAAAAAGGAACAAGAAAAGATAAATATCAGCGCTACATTGGTCCTACTTAAATAAAAGTGGAAGCACATACTTTTTCCATGATACATGATCATGGGATTCTTGGGAGACCCCTCCCAGCTTTGTGCAATCCCAGCCATATAGAGAATTGGCTCAAGGAAGGCTTGAACATCTGTAGGGTACCTAGCCATAAGGAAGGGGGTCATTGAAACATTTTGCATCAAACCTAAATTCTTCATTCAGCAATGATGGATAGTTGGGTGGAACAATGGTGTTCTGAACATAAAAGAAATTACCCTTCCAGTCTCTTATGTTCATGTAAGTCCTCGTAATGAGGTTAGGAACATCTCTTTCAGGCCTCTTTGCCAAAGTTAGCCAGTTCCCACCAGGATAAAGATTCAAAAACCCCCTCAACACTTTAAGAGTTGGCTCAAAGCCGTAAGCTTTACACATAACAATGTATGTGGTCAGTTTAGCCAGGCCAAATGGGTTGAATCGAGAGATATGTACTTCATAGTACTCCATTAACTCTAAAATCAGAGGGTGGATAGGAATCCTAAGATTCGAATGACTAAAAGAGTGGGTATACAGCCCTACAAAGTTTTCAGGGGATCAAAAATTCCTTGGTTTGATTTGGGAAGCATAACTTTAAACTCTTTACGGATTGGGTATTCGGCAAGATGTGTAACTCTTTAGCAGTCAATGTGCATTTTTGTTGTTTGATTATAAACTTGGAATCCATAACTATTTTAAGCTACGAAAAGATGGAAAGAAGACTTTACCTTCTGTTCGAAGCCGGTGATTGATAGCAAATTACTGCATATGAAAGGTATGCGAAGAGGGTAAAGTGATTTAGGGTTCTATCTACCTCACCTTAATTACCCGTTTCTACTCCTTTTTTAAACCGAACACGTGTCTTGGGGATTTACCTTATCCGGATTTCAAAGGGTATTTAAATTTCGAAAAGTCGTTTTAGTCAACCCGAGTATCTTGGGAAAAGGTTTCACTATAGCGGGTAGTTAGATAGGATTAAGTAGCATTTAATGCGCGTTATAAGGCAAAATCACCTTGGTTACGATTAGCATTGCAACGCACGACTGATTACATTCGCAGGATGAAGTCGAAAGCAAAGCCTCTTCATTCATATGCATCACTTTCGACTAGGGGGTTGATGATGTACCCTCCGAACAACTTGACGGACACCCCTTTGAGATGTGTCGAAGCCCGTCTGTACGAAGGCCCAAGTTAGTTATCCCAAATGTTCGTTGGCGTCATACCATTCGTACACACGAAGGTTACCTACGGGGAATTTGCCATTCGAAGCCTTAAGCCCTTCGGGATATGGTTGACGAAGGAACAATGGATAGGGGATCTTCCTGACTTGGTCAAACCCAGGATCTCCCTCTCTTTCCTGGCTTTCCCGCCATGTTTATGAACGTGGGTCACTAAGCCCTAGCGGTTACCCACAAACATGGGACGCCCCCATGTTCTCCGACATTTGCGCAGAGGTGTCCTCAAGCCTATTTCTTCCACTATAAATAGGTAGGACGGGCAAAGGATTATGGTAAGCTCACTTAACACTCAATTCCTTACTCACACTCATTTATATCACCATAACTCATACTTACTCTCACGCCGGAGGTGGTTCGCAGGGTCCAACCCCGCGTAATCACTTAACGTAGTGTCTTCATATTTCTTATCGTCAGGTGAAAGACAATCTTGGCTGGAACATACACCCCTCATACCTTCGATCACCATTGAAGCCTGGTAGTGCAATTTATTGTACAATCAGTTACCATATCACATCATTATATATATATATATATATATATATATATATATCACGAGTTTACCCGTTGATATGTACTAATTACCACATCTTTATAAATCGTTAATTCAATCTAATCAACCATTTTTGACATGTAAACTATTATTGTGTCTAAATGAAATTGAACCCGTAACTCAATTCAGCTTATACCATTTATCAAGTCTTAATTTAATTGAATCCGCAACCCATTTAACCCATGTCATTCATTCGAATTATAAGCCAAGACAAATCAGCACCAAGATATTATTCGGGTCAAACTCGACTCGACAACATTTACCAATTCAAATGCACCCTATCGTGACCAAGACAATAATAACAAACTCACCCAACTGAGTTGACTTGACTCGTGACCGAGTCCATTGTTCTGACACATTGAGTCAACTCGAAAGTCAAAACAGAAACATGACAAACATTCACCCTTTTTATACTCGAATCTCCCTACACGAATTCGTACCAAGTGTTTAATCAATTTCATATTTCGTTTCTCAAAAAGTGTTTAAAACTTGTTTATACCACTCTTATTGCCACACGATTCAAAAACCAAAAGTCTAAACCATTTTAACCAAGAATTTCGTATTAAGGTTTTTATCGTTGTTTTACTCCATGAAAACTACAACATTAACATAAACATATACATAAATGGTCACAAACACAGAAATCAAGAAAATATTAAATGAGTTGTGTTTGTGGGAGACAACTTACCAATGAATGACGAGAAATTAAAAGAGAGACAAGAGAGAAAGAGCCACTGGGGGCGGGGAAAGATCGGCGGCCACAGCCGTGGTGGCTGTGGTGACTTACGAGCACAAAAATCACTCAAACCTATGTTGTGACCATCACACTAAGCCCTAAAAAATGTACACCCTTTAATATTCATTTAGGGTTAGAAACCCTAATTTTCGAATCTAGAAAACTAGTTCCATGGCGCGTGTGAGGGATTGAACACGTGTACGATGCATAAACAGGATCACAAGACCCCGATCTATCGTTTAGAAAGGGTGGTGTAATTATTGGTGGTGGCCGGAAAGTTGGCCAGAATTGGTGACGGCGCCGGAACCCTAGGATGGTGGTGGCCGGATTTTTAGTGAGAAGGAGGAGAGGTTTATGTGTGTGTTTTGTAGTGAGAGAAAGAAAGTGGTAAAATGAGAGAATGTGAGTGAGGTGGGGTATATATAGTCCCAGGAGGGATCAAACATGTACTAGTGAAACTATAAGGGCAAAACTGAAACTATCAAAAGGGGCTCTAGATGAAACTTTGTAAAACTTTTGATATATTAGGTTCGGGACTCATTTGAACTAGCAAGCGAGGGATTCGTGACTCGAGAGTTATGCCAATGTTCTTAGAATAATATTTCCAATAAAAATGATATATAATACGACTCGTAACTCAACTTAGATGAAACGATCACTCTAATTGACATTTCTCCATTTACAACGCATCGAGGAAATTACGGGTTGTCCATTGGGTAGCTTAGAAGGTTTAGTGTAGTGCGTCGCTGGGTCCATAACGTCTTTGTCTTCAATACCAGTGTCACCTTAGTGACAACTAGTAGCATATGTATTGAACCCGGTTTCTGCCCTAAGTTGAACATTTGGAGGGCTATTTTTTTCTCACTTATATTTAACTTTTCTTTTTAATTCTTTAACTCCTTCTTTCTCCTTTTCTCATATTCTCCTTTTTTCAATCATACCTAAGGACTTTTAATTCTATCTATGGGTATTGTCTTTGGATAGATCCCTCTGGCTCTGGCGGATCATAGGACGTATTTTTCCTAACTTTAGTCACCTTATAACTCCATGACTATTCCTATGTTGCCATAAAACCATTTACTTGAAAATCTCTCAAAGTGTTTATAATTATAAACATATTTTGTTAACACTTTGAGAGTTTTGTATTTTCAGAAATACTCCCCCTTCACATGTGCTTGTATTATTTTAACTTAAATCTGCATAGTGAGGGTAGAGCTCGCGCTTTTGAAATGTTCGAATTTCAATGAACTTAGACCGATTCGAGACACGTTTACATAACTAGCGAACTAGCTTGAAATTATTACCCAGCCTGGTCAAGTCCAAAGAAAGTTTCTCGGATTAGTACACTCTACGCAGACAAGTCCTTTGTGTGACACGTTTACATCACTAGCTAGGCCATCTTGAAATTATTACCCGTCCCGGACAAGTCCTTTCAATTACTGACATTTGAAGTTCGTCAATCTATGGGTTATTTTTGAGTTTGATCACTTTGAGATTCCATACCATTCACAACATATTTTTTATCACTTTTACTTTTCTCCCCCTCAAAAATGGCATATCAATGTTGTTTTTGAAGAAATATTCATTTAAAATATGGGAAGAGTTCAACAAGAATGTTTCATTTGAACAAATTTATTTTCAAATACTCCCTCTCAACAAGTAATAATAACTAACCAAATATTACAGAAAACTAACCAATTACTCAGGACGTTGAAAGGTCATAATCGGAAAGCTCGGTCTTCCTCCTACATAGCTCTCCAACCTTCGCATCTAATCTCGGTGTTTCAACCTCCTATCAATCCTTGCGATAAACCTACGAACCTCCCTTTGTTCTGATTAAATCCATCGACTTCGACCCTGTACATCTTTATATCCTTCAAACAAAGATCCAAGCCACCACGAACCAATTTTACGGTGTTGTCATAGAATTTGTGTATTTCATCAAATGCCATAAAGCAGTTGTCAAGATAGGTACTTATGTAGATAAAACCGAATTTAGTTTCTCTGATAAGAGTGTATTGTGAATCCATGTTGATCTCATTGAAATGAAGGAGTGGTTTGGTGAGATTCAGCTGCTTCTGATAACTTTCCACACCTAACTGAAGATCTTCAACTCGTTCTTGAATTATTACACTTCTGATAAAGACGAGAAGAGAAGTAATGAAAGCTAGCTGTATCTCTATTAGGAACTGATGCATTTTGCCTTGAACCTAGAGGAGATACGTTTCCTCAATGTGGTTGAGTGTAAACCTTAGAAAGTCAGCTTCCGAGAATTCATACTCCTTCTTATCTTGTCTTTTGACCACGATCCACTTCAAGTAGGAGTAATCCCACTTTGTTGCAGTAGCAATGGACATAATAACAATAATTCTTTGATGATGCTCAACTTCCCCTTGAGTCGTGTTTAGTCTGCAGCTACGGTAGAAAAGTCTGCGCCTTTCTGGCCAATGATGAATTCGAAGGCAACGCATCTTTGTTGTATGTCACCAGTTTGTCAACGAACAAACTAGTGGCATCTTCCTCAATTTCCTTGTTCAAATATCTTACTGCTGGAATGTTGAATGTCAGGGAAGTGGCATATTTCTTGTCAACTTTGCTTCCATGTTGAAAAAACTCCAGATCAGTGCTGAAGAAGAATCGAAAGGGGATCTTGGGTTGTTTAGGTTTTCCGATCAGTGGTAGTGGCTTGGTCCAATCTGTGTAGTGGCTTGGTTCGATCAGTGGTAGTGGCTTGGTCCAATCAGGTTTTTCGATCAGTGGTAGTGGCTTGGTCCAATCGAAATGGGATCTATTGAGCTTGGCCAATGCTTCTTCGACTTGTAATCAACATTGAACTCAGGGTTGAGCCAATCGATATCATCGACAATGCACGAGCAATATTTTTGAGATGATACTCGAGCTCAATAGTATTTCTAGATCTTTCCTTAAGAAGGTTGAAGGTAGTGTTCTTGATCCTTCTGAGTTCTTTCTTATTGAGCTTCTTAATTCTGAATTCTCTTTTCAGCTTCTCGACATGTTCCGCAGTTTGACCATCCATTGGTTCTTGATCTTCCGCAAGTGGTGGTTGTGCCTTGACCATTTTATCAAACCAGTCATATTCTTCAGTGTTGTCGTTGTCTAGTCAAGCGACGACAAATGGTTTTTTCCTTTTCAGCTTGAGGATGATGGTGATGGTCTAGGTCTTGGTGAAGGTTGAGGTTCTGGTTGTTTCAAATCGTCACCACCAGTGTACACAAAGTGATCACCAGCTTTTGGTGCAGACTCAGATTCCTTCGATTGTTCAGATTCTTTAGGTTGGCTTGCTGTTGGGGTTGTGGTGGTGGAGGGGTTAACTGGTTTTGTTGTTGTGATGACGATCCACCATCCTTCTTTTCTTTCTTAGCACTTTGATTCGGATCATGTTCATCATCTTTCCTCGGCCTTTTTTCTTTGCCCGCATCTTCCTTGCATGAAGTCCTAAGTTGTTTTGCAACCAGAAGATCATAGAGGTATTCATCGTCTTTGTTCATTTAGGCAACTCTCTCAACCATCTTTGTCAGGAGTTGAATAATAAGATCTTCTTCAGTTATAACTAGGGGTTTTACTGGCATTGTTTGCATAACAACAGGTGTTGAAGTGACAGTTTCTTTGATCATTTGTTTAATCATTGGTTGCAGTTGTCTCTTCAACACTTCCTTGGTTATCGCAAGAATGTTCTGTGTTAGAAAAGCTTATAAGCTTTTCCATTTCACCTTGGACATCCCTGGAGAGGAACTTCTCGATTGATTCCTTAGATTGATGAAATGTTGAAATTTGTGCAGTCAAGTCGGTGACCAAGCCCGAGAGTATGTTGACTTGATCTTCAAGTTTTCTCTGCTTTCTCGATCAACCTTGATTCATTGCTTTTTGAACTTTAACCTTGGCACGTGACATCCAAGTGTCAGTTTTCTTCTTGATCGATTTGGTTGTTGATTTTGATGTTGTTTGTGTTGGTGGAGGGGATGACTGAGTGGATGATTCTGGCATAGTTGGAGTGTTCTTTGGTGGATCAGAAGAAGGTTTGGGGTCGTTTTCAGGGTTGTCGAGAATGTAGGTATCAACTTCCTTTTTGAGTCTTTCCTCTTTTGCCCTTTTAGCCTCTTCGGCCTTATCAGCTTCTTCAGCCCGCTGACGTTTCCTCTCTTCTTCTTCTTCTTCTTCTTCTTCTGCCTTCTTAACATCATCTTCAGTAATCATATAATTCCCCTCTTGCTCATCATTTTGATCTCCAACATCATACATTCGCTCGTCATCTTGTTGTTTCTCTTCCTCTTCATTAGTAACCATAGTTGTGTCACCTTTTTTCCTTATCGGGCTGATTAACTGGATCGGAAAGGGGTGGAGTGACGGTGTGTGGTTCTTCAAGAGGTTGAGCCCCACTACTGGAACCTCCTTCCCCACCAGGTTGATTAACCGGAAAGGGAGAAGGTTGTTGTTCCTTTCTATTTTGTTTTAGAACAGCCAGTAGATTTCGTTCATTAATTTCTTCAATTTTAAGGCTGAAATTTGGATCAAGTTCTTCTTCTATTGCTAGCTGTTTTCCCTTGTTGGCTTGCTCTTGTTCATCATTAGTCTTCTCATCATATGTATATATGTCTTTTTCAAGTTCATCAAGAGTAGGACTCTTCTGTTCCTCCTCCTTTTCTTTCAATGGATCTTCATCATGAGCCTCTTTATAGATGACAATGTCATCAGATTCGGTTTCTGAGTCATCTCTGGGTTGAGACGATGGTTCAGGAGAAGGCTCAGGCTTGACAACAGTATCTGGTACCCTCCTATTTTTTTACTTTGGCATAGAGGGCTTAATCTTCTTTGTTGTACTTCTAGAGCTACCAGTTTTTTCTCCCATTTTAGCTCTAGTTTGACTGATGAGGCTTCTGTGTCCTCGTCATGAAAAACGACACACTGAGCCTTAAGAGCCTCATTATAATACTTGTATGACATTGATGCTTTGACATTTTCAGTCAAGAGATAATCAGGAAGCTGAGCACCTTGTTTACGAGTGCTCATCCCTTGAATCCTAACCATTTTCAGCTTTTAGTCATTCTTGACTGTATGTTTGTCCTCATCATCAAGTCTTTTCGAAATATCTTCAAAATTCTCGAGAAGGTTGTTGATGATCATCTTAATGTATCTGACAAAAGGGATCTTGGTGCCTCCCTTTTGGACGTGCTACATCATGTCCTCCCATGAGGCTTGCATAGTCAATTAGTTTAACATTGACCATTCCCCAGAATATTTGCAGATGTGGCAGCTTGAGGTGTTCATGACCGCTATCTCTACCAGGCACTGACTTGGCGATGATAATGTAGAGTGTTCTCCATGGTTATGGCATGTACTTGACATCTACTCTGGAGTGAGTAGTGATGATTCCCGCAGACTCATCATAGCCAATGTCAACAAGAAAATCCAAAACTTCATTCTCAGTTGGAGTACGTTCATATTCCTTGGGAGAATTCACAGTAGGGAGAATTAGCATTGAGTATAGATCCTCGATGCTTACTGTGACTTCATGTTTATGTAAAGTACACTTAACAAACTCCCCATTCATTCTTCTCAATGGTATTCCAGAATTGGTGAATGTAGAAGTCGGGGATAGATGTAGATTTAGTCAACATGAACTTGTACGGGTGATTGAGTAGAATATCCACATCAATTTGGCAAAAGGACTCTGATCATGAGAAATTGTTGAAGTCCACACAAAGATTATTCTTGCCAATGACCCTGTTATAACCTTGAGGGAAAGTGTTTTCCATTGTGTGTATTTTCGGGACATTTACATCAGCTTGTTGTGCAGCCATTGTTGTGATATGAAAGACATAAGTCATAGAAACAGACATTGAAAGACACAATGGGTTAGCATTAGTCTGATTAAGTTCCTAAGTCCTTGTTTTGATGTTGATATACACAGTTGGATGTCAGTTACACATTCTAAGTCACATTTGTCCTTTTACTTTTAGTTGTGATGATAAGTTTAATGAATGTTTTAATTTTGAAGTATTAATACCCATTTATCACTTAAACACAACATATTAAAAGTTTTATGAACTTATTCGAAAACTTAGAAAAATTTGTAAGTGGTGACTTATGCATAAACCATGAGTTTGTTTGTAAACAGTTTCTTACTCGTAACTTGGAACCTTACTCGTTAAATTGAATGCTTATTCATAAGATTAATTCTAAAGCGTAAGAATAGTCCTTATTCGTAAAGAATATTTCTTATTCGTAAGCTTTAGACTTATTCGTAAGAAATAGGCTTCTGCGTAAGAATACTGATAATTCGTAACGAACCAGACTTATTCGTAAACAGTATGCTTATTCGTGAGAATAAGCTTATGCGTAAGAATAAGCCTAATTCATAAGAAATTCGTAAACATTTCCAAGTTTACAAATTACTTTCCAAGAAATTCGTAGTCCACTGTAGAGACCCTTATTCGTAACATTTCATTCTTATTCGTAAATATTTCTGCTTAGTTCGTAACCTTTGAATCATTTACGAATTTCCTTTTTCCTGTTAATACAACATTAAATCCTTTGTTGCAATCATATTTTATCATATCAAGAACACAACAAAAGGCAATTTTACAATTTTCAAGAACGAATGACCTTATTTGTAAAAATCCTTAAACCTTAAACCATATTTTCACGAATAACCCATTAACAAGATTGATGTATGTTGTGATTGTTTCTTTGAGTTCATAAAGTGTATTAGAGTGAAACAGACAGAGTTTCAACAACTTTTATCTACAGAATAAGAATTTTGAACTTGAAAGTGTTCCTAAACCCTAAACACAAGTTTTTGAATTTAGAGATGTTTCTGGTTTACTTCATGTGTTTAAACATGATTCTTATCACTTCTTGCTATCATTTAAACATTAAAACTTCACAGAATCAAAATCCCTAAACTGGGCGCAAGAACCCTAATTTCCAAATCATTCAATTCGTGTTTCTGGATACGATTAAGTTATTAAAACATGATTAGGACTTTATAATGAACATTTCCCACCAAAAATCTTTATCCAAAACACACAGAATCAAAACTACCCAAATCGACATAAACCCTAAGTTTTCAAAATCAAATTACGAGAGATTTAGCCGTTGTATTTTGTTCTAATAAAAAACCACTGCTTATATTTGACTTATAAGCAGATTAACACTTACATATTTTGAGAATGAACAACAGATTTTGAGAATGATTGTGGATCGTTGATGTTAGTGGTTAATGAAGTAAATGTAAGGTTGGTGTGAAAAATGAAATGCATAGTCAAATTGGTTTTGACTGAAAATACTTTAAAACTTTGTCACTTTTGGTCCTCAAACCACAAAACGTTGTAAACATAGTCCTTTAACTCACAAACAAAGTTAACTTGTTATCATTTTGGCAAAATAAATACCCCCCCCCCCCCCCCGACTTTTGAGGAAATGACTTTTATACATTGTGAGAAACATTTAAGTCCGAAGAGGGTAACCAAGAAACTTTTCCAACACAATTAATAAAAACAACATCTTTTTGGAATATACAAGTACAAATTTGTAAGTAAAATTTTAAATTTTCATTCTACCCCTCAATACTTGTACGGGAAAAATGGTGAATTTGTTTAAGAGAACAAAGTGTTGATGGAAATTTTGTACTTGCATTTTTTTTCACAAAAGAAAAATGAAAAATCTTTTTGAATTTTATAGGTTTTATATTTTTGTATTATGTTTTTGATAAATATTTATAGAAAATGGTTTTGGTGTTTGACGTTTTCAAGATTCTTGTAAAAAGTTTTCCAGTTCTTCTAGATTCAAACACCTCATACCAATTCGATGAACCAAGTCAGTAAATCTTGTGGGTGGCAATGCTTTCGTGAATAGGTCCGCCTATTGGTGTTCAGTACCTACAAAGTATAGTTCAACCGTTCTCTTCTCGACATGCTCTTTACTGAAATTGTAGCGAAGAGAAATATGCTTTGACTTTGAATGTTGAACAGTGTTGCACGAGATTACTATTGCACTTTTTGAGTCGCAATACACCAGAATCTTGTCAAATACGTAACCATAATCCATGAGCTGTGTGCTCATGCAGATGACTTGAGCATAACACGCAGACATGGCTACATATTCTACTTTAGCTTATGATAACGATGTGAAATCTTGGTTTTTTGATTGCCATGACACCAATTTGTCTCCAAAGAATTGTAGACCACCAGAAGTACTTTTTCGTGTATCTAAACACCCTGCATGATCAACGTCTGAAAGGCTATTAATTAAAAACCAGAATTCTTCGGATACCAGATCCCCAATCTAATGGTTCCCTTTATGTATCGGAGAATTCTTTTAGCCTTTGAGAGGTGACATTGAGTTGGTCTAGACTGATAGCGAGAGCAAAGATATACTACAAAGACTATGTCGGGTCTGCTAGCTGTTAGATACATGAGGGACCCAATAATACTTCGGTATTTTGTAGGATCGACAAGTTTCCTATGTAAATCAGCGTCTAGTTTACTGGATGAAGCCATTGGTGTGTTATAGGTGTCATATGACGTCATACCATGTTTCTTAAGAATATCAAGAGCATATTTGGACTGAATTGAGAAAATACCACAGAGTTATTGATAAACTTGAAGTCCTAAGAAGAACGTTAGTTCACCAATCATTGACATTTCAAAATTTTGTTTCATTAGTTTTGCAAAAGCATTTGAGCACTTTTTGTGGGTTGAACCAAAAATGATATCATCCACATAAATTTGAACGATTAAAATGTGTTCCCGTGATATTGTATAAACAGTGTTGGATCAACGGATCCTTTGGTAAAATTATTAGCAAGCAAGAAGGCTGAAAATTTATCATACCACGCCTGAGGGCTTGTTTGAGACTGTAAAGAGCTTTGTTCAGTTTGTAGACATGATTTGGGTACTATGGATCAACAAATCCCTCTCGTTGGCTAACATACACTTCCTCCCGTAATTTCTCGTTTAAAAATGCAGTTTTCATATCCATTTGATAGCCGGTGATGTTCATATGAGCCGCAAATGCCAAAACAATTCAAAGAACTTCAAGTCTAGCCACCGGTGCAAATGATTCTTCAAAGTCAATTCCCTCTTCCTGACGATAACCTTTAGCCACCAGACGTGATTTGTTACGAATAACCTTTCCTTCAGCATCTACCTTATTTTTCCAAATCCATTACAGACCAATAACATAGACCCCTGTTGGTCGTTCAACTAATTCCCATACTTCAAGATGTTTTAACTGGTTTAATTCTGCTTGCATGGATTCAATGCAGTTATCATATGTCATTGCTTCTTTAATGTTTTTGAGTTCGGTATTACAGACAGTGAGAGCATAAATGCAATTTTCACTGTCGGTGTGAAGGCGTTGTCTTGTGAGGGCTGGTTGGTTAGGGCTGCGAATAATGTTTACAAGAGGATGATATTTTGTCCATCTATGTGTCGAGGGTTGGTATTGGTATATATTGTGCAGATTTGGTGGATCCATATTGCGAGTTGAAGATTCGGCAACACCTGGAGTGGTTGTTTCTAATGCAAAAGGGTTAAAGAACGCATTTTCATCATAATCTACGGGTGTAGGTACATTTTGGTTTAATGGATCATCAGCTTGGTCATTGTCATTGGAAGTAGTTTGTTCTATTGTTGTTGGTGACTCCACCGATGATGCATCAACTAGTTGTTGTTGTGTCAGGTGTATCAAGTAATTGATTATGATCAAGTTGAGCAGCGGAAACATTGGATACATCTAAAGCACGTTGATCAAAATCTTCATTGAACAGTAGAGCAAACAAAGTTTCCATTTGATGACACGTGAGTTGAAATTGTTGATCAGCTGATGATTCAGGAAAGTTTAGACGGTTGTATCCAGGTTCTAAGCTGTTTTGCTCAGAAGCCATTTCAGCTCATCGAAATTAGCATGAATGGTTTCCATAATTTATCTTGTACGACGATTCCAGATTCGCTATCCTTTTGAGTTTTCACAATATCTGACAAAGACTCCAGTGTCAGCTTTAGCCTTGAGCTTTCCAAGATCATCACGATCATTATTTGGATAACAAAGAGCACCAAATACATGAAAGTGTTTTAGGTTAGGTTTTCGGTTATGGACAAGCTCATATGGTGTTTTGTTGTGGCGTTTGGTGATCATTGAACGATTTTGGGTGTAGCGTACAGTTGAACAGCTTCTGCCCATAAGTAATCCGGTAATTGAGCGTTAATCAACATCGTTCTTGCAGCTTCCACTAACGTCCGGTTTCATCTTTCAACAACTCCATTCTGTTCAGGAGTTCTTGTAATTGATGTTCGATGTTCAACTACCACTTTCTCGAAATATGTCTGAAGAGTTTGATTCAAGAATTCAGTTCCTCTGTCCTTTCTGACTTGTTTGACCGTGTTATGAAGCTGAACTTGAATTTTTGTGAGAAAGGTGATGATCATTTAAGGAGCTTGATCTTTACTTCTTAGAAAATAAACCCAAGTCCATTTGGAGTAGTCATCAACGATTATAAGAATGTAGCGTTTCCCATTAATCGTCTACACGCGCATCAGCCCAGACACATCCATGTGAAGAAGGTGAAGTACGTGTTGAGTACTATTTTCAATCTTCAAAGGAAAATGTGCAGGAGTGCTTTTTCCTTGTTCACAAGCTTAGCATAAGTGGTCTTTTGAATACTGAAATCTTGGAAGTCCTTCAACTAATTTGTGTCATGCCAAATTAGTTATGGTTTTTAAATTCAAGTGAGAAAGTCTCTTATGCATAGCCATGATGTTGTAGATGTTGCTTTAGAAAGTAGACAAATGTGAGATGAAGCAATCATGTCAGTCATTTAGATTGTGTAAAGGCTAGATTCACGAGTGCCTGACATAAGATCGTTTCCTCGTAGTTCACGAATGAAACACGTTTTCTCCCAAAAAGAAACTTCCAAATCTCCATCACAAAATTGACCTACTGAGAAAAGGTTGTGTCCAAGACCTTTGACATAGTACACTCGGCTAATTTCGATGTTTCCATTGATGTAGTTCCCGTAACCCATTATTGCAGCGAAGTGATCATTCCCGAATCTGACAGTGCCAATGAACTTTGCAAAAAAGTTTGTTAACACTTTTAGGTTGCATGTCATGTGCGGGGAACAGCCGCTATTAATAATCTAAAGGACAATTTGTATCACCTGCAATACACACAGACGACGAAGGTGGAATAAAGGTAGAGGTGGAACCCGTAGAGTTAGTGGGTTTCGTGACAGTTGTAGTACACATGTTAATATTTTAGGTAACCACTTAAAACCAGGTGTACGTTGTAACCGTCTCTGCCAAGTCCAGCTAGTTCGTTCTTTTGTCTTAGTGAATTCGCTAGGTGAAGGAATCTTCCTAGGAGGTAATGATGGTACTATGGGTTCATCAATGATTTCCATAGAAACTACAGAAGGCTCTTTACCTAACACAGACTTAGAAGCAATAGTAGGCCTAGAGGTAGTGCCATTCGTATGTTTCCAAGTACGAGACAAGATAGATTTAGCAACACAATTATGATGACTACCAGAAAGCATACTTTTATGACTACACACATAAGAAGCTTCAAAATTAACATCCAAAGTATTCAAAGATTTAACATTCGTTACATTGCCTTTACTATTACATTTATCTAATGCAATATCTAAAGTAGGTGCAACATGTGTTTTATTCGATGTCCTAACATGATTTTCTACTTTCGGGGCTTTTAGTTTTCCGCTTTTACGTTGCAAATTCCTATTCTTCTGTTGATTGCTCTCAGGCTGTGATTTGCTAACGCTAGAAGTGGAGGACGCTATTCCTGTAGAAGTGGAAGGAGGCATATTAGTATCTTGTGATTTGTCATTGGTAGGCTTCCTAGTATCAACTTTAAACATTCCAGGTGCTATCACATTTGAGTTGCTAGATTTTCCTTTCTCGATTTTAACCAATTCCGCTTTTAAATCTATGATAATGTGATTCATGTCTTGAATTTTAGAGAGTAAGTTTCCAATTTCATTCATCATATCACAAGTGTAAGCACGGTGTTGATCGAGTTCTTTTGAAGTTTTACCACGTGTCTTTTTGAGCAAATCAAATTTTAGTCCGTATTCCTTTTTGACTTTTTCAATTTCTTGTTCATATTTTAAAAGTTGACATTTCAAAGACGCGTTTTCATCATCCAGTCGTTTAAGTTTTGGTTCAAAAGATTTTTCAGCCGACTGGTTGACTTTGTTTTGTAAAGCTATTTCACTATCGATGCTATTATTTTGACACCAATGAAGACGACGTTTGATTTCAGAAACTTCTTTAGACAAATTCTCATTTTCAGTTTTCAAAATTTCAATTTGTTTCACATTATCATTTTCCTCATCAGATGTATCAGCAATAATAACATTAGCACAAGAATATCTTCCAAGATTCGATCAACATCGTTTTTAAGAACTTCATTTTTCTTTTTGGTGTTAGAAATCGATGTTTCGGTTGCATTGAAAGCTTTATCATTGATTGTACTTCATTTTTAAGTTCCCGTTCCCAATGTGTTGCACACAAACGCAGTGTTTGAAAGATTTTTCTTTGTTCTTTGGCATAAGCAGATTAAAAAGTTGCAGCTTTTATCTCAGAATTTCGTTCAATTGCCTCTTCCAAAAGTTTAATGTCTTCCATGAATGTATCAAAATATCTAAGTACAAGATATCTTTTTGGTAATGGTTTGATTTCACTAGAAGAAGGTAAAGGGCCATTTATTTATGCAACGAGTTTAATGGGACCAACGTGAGAAGAAAACTCATTTATTTGTGTGATAACCCAAGGTGTTTCAGTTTTTTCTCGCTGAGGAACAAAAGATTCCGAAATATGAGGCAATTTTGAATAATCAAAAGGTTTGTTATATGTTACATTGCTCATTTTTAATCGACTCTCTTCTTCTATATCTTGTTCCCCTTCACAATTATATACAACAACACGCATGATAAGGATTTAAAAAATACATTTTTATGTGAAATATCTTGGAGTGCCGCTTGTTACGACTAGGCTGATTTTTAGAGACTATAAGGAGTTGGTGGAAAGGTTGAGTAATCAGATCAAGGATTGGAGGAATAAATCGCTTTCTTTTGCGGGGCGGTTACAATTAATTCAATCGGTGCTCTCCTCTATGCATATTTATTGGGCTTCGGTGTTTATTCTTCCTGCTCGTATGGTTCATGATCTAGAACAGCTTATGAGAGGGTTTTTATGGTGTCATGGGGATCCGCGGAAAGGAAAATCGAAAGTTGCTTGGGAAGTTTGTTGTTTACCTAGGAAAGAAGGGGCTCTTGGTTTTAGAAGGCTTGATTCGTTTAATAATGCTTTGATTTCCTCTCATATCTGGAGTATTGTTTCTTGTAAGGACTCTCTTTGGGTTAAATGAATTCATGTCTATAAACTTAAAGATCGTAACTTTTGGGATATTCCGTGTCGTGGTAATATGACATGGAGTTGGCGGAAGATATTGCAGATTCGGCCTCTTATTCGTAGGTTTATATGGTATAATCTTGGAAACGGTTCTAAGGCTTCTGCTTGGTTCAATTTGTGGTGTGACCTTGGTCCCTTGGCTTCTATTGTTTCTTCTCGGGATATTTTTAGAGCGGCCTTTTCTCTTAGGACTACGGTTAGAGATATTATTTCAGAGGAGGGATGGTTTTGGCCTATTCAATGGGTCGATCGCTATCCTGTGCTTGATTCGATCACGGGCCCTCAATTAGTTAATCAAATGGAGGATTGTTTATCTTGGCGTGCTGCTGATGGTTCTTTTAAGAACTTCTCGGTCTCTACGGTTTGGGATTGTATTCGTCCTCTGAGTTCTACAGTTGATTGGTTTCATGTGGTTTGGTTTTCTCAGAGGATTTCGAGACATGCATTTCATATTTGGTTGGTCATCAAGAGAAGGCTTAAGACTCAGGATATGATGAGGCATATGGATGATGTTAGGTTGCAATGTCCTCTTTGCAAGTTGCAACCGGATTCTCATGATCATCTTTTCTTTGCTTGTGTGTTTTCTTCTCAGTTTTGGAATTCGTTGAAGGTGTTTGCAGGTCTCAGTTTTATGCCTTCGTCGCTGGATGCTATCGTGGATTGTCTCATTATTTCGGCGAAATCTAGGTCGTCCAGGAGTGTTGTTTCTAAGCTCTTGTTTGCAGCTGCTTCCTACTTTATTTGGCAAGAGAGAAATAACAGGCTTTTCAAGGCGCAAAAAAGATCCGCAGCCCAAGTTGTTGATGCTATCAAATCTACGGTTCGTCTTAAGCTTCTCTCTTGCAGATTTAAGAAGACGGCGAAAGTGGTAGATTTTCTGCGCGTGTGGCAGTTGCCGGTGTCCCTTATGCATTATCGATGATGTCTTCTGAATGCGGGTTTTTGAAGTTTGAGGTCTTCTTGGATGTTGCTTTTGGTTATTTGGATTGTTACCTAAGTTTTGTTAACGACAAAAGTAAATTTAATTTGTATAAAAGCTTAAAGCTTGTCAAGTTTAATAGATATTAAAACAAGCTTTTTCAAACAATATATTCATCATTCAAGCATTTACATTTATGATTAGTGACATCTTGATATGAATCTAATCATTATGTATGATAGTAGTTTTTAGAATGTGTTAGGTTCTTAAAACCAAACGCTACTTAAGTACTTGCATATTTCTAAAAATAGAAATACAACATATGACATCATGTGATGCATCATGGAAATCATTGGAAGATTTCATTAGATATTTTGTGTAGATTTGTACTCTTCATATCTTGCACAATCTCTCTTAGATATAGTTGACTTTAGCAAAGATTTTGATATCTTGGCTGTCAGACCTGGCGGTACCAAAATGGTACATGGGCGGAACCCTTTTAAGGGTTCCGTGGTCCGTGGACGCTCCTGTCTATTTTGGCTATAAATAGCAAAGCCAAACCAAGTAGTTTTTTTATCCCTTTCTACTATACTCTCATACATATCTTCTCTCTAACCTTTCTAACTCAGTTTCATATCATATTAGTGATCTCTTTTGTAGCAAAGAAGATCAAGTCACATTCAAGCTTCAAACGAGAAGTTGGAAGTCTTGTTTGTTTAGTGTTGTATGATCTAGTGTTGATTCATACTTCATTGTTGTATTAAACCATCATAATCTTGTGAGTGTGAGTGGTTAGTATTTTAGTCCTCAAAATACATTGTGTGTGGGAGTAGTTGTACCCTTGGAAAGAACTCGACATCTAGCTTAGTGTCGGAAATAGTGTAAGCGAAGTGTAAAGGTTTTCTCCGCCGGTGAAAGGAGCTTGTTGACTAGTGAAGTTAAACTCTCGAGTGTGAGACTTGGGGCGTGGAGTAGGGCAAGGAAAAAGAGTCCTTGTAGACCGAACCACTATAAACAACTTGTTGTGGTTTGATCGTTTTTTTCCTTATTTACTCTTTACATATTGCTTGCATATTTCATCAACATATCCAAGATCAATATCAATTGATCTTTCAATAAGTTTCAAAACAAAGTTTTTAATTGGTAAACTATTCAACCCCCTTCTAGTTTTCTACAATTGGTACCAGAGCCTCGTTGCTCAAGAATTTCTAAAATAACTTGTATTTTATAAACTTAAAACGATCCATGGATTCTGAAAACTTTAAAGAAGGGCAATCTATTCAAAGACCGCCACTCTTTGAAACCAATGGATTTATCTATTGGAAAAACCGTTTTGAAACATATGTAAAATCAAAAGATATAGATCTTTGGTTTATTATTGTTAAAGGGGATTTTAGTTCTACAACAAAAGATATTTCTGTTGATGAACAAAAGAAATTAGTTGCTCAAAATAATGAAGGTAAAATGATGTTTTATAATGCTTTACCTAGAAAAGAATATGAAAGAATTTTATGTGTGAAACCGCCAAAGATATTTAGGAATCTTTAATTGTTACGCATCAAGGTAATTCACAAGTCAAGGATAACAAAATTGATCTTCTTGTTCAACAATATGAACAATTTGTTATCCGTGAAGATGAAACCATTGATTGTGGCTTTGCTCGCTTCAATGCTATTATTACATCACTTAAAGCACTTGATGAATCTTTTCGTAGTAAGAACTTTGTCAGGAAATTTCTTAGAGCACTTCATCCCAAATGGAGAGCTAAAGTGATCGTTATTGAAGAATCAAAAGATCTCTCAAAAATGTCACTAGACGAGCTAATTGGCAACCTCAAAGTTCACGAAATGGTATTGGAGAAAGATTCGGAGATCATCAAAGGAAGAAGGAAGAAGATCAAATCCGTCGCTCTAAAAGCAAAGGCGGAATCAAGCGATGACGATGAATCTTGCTCCGGTAGTGAAGATGAGGAGTATGCCATGGCCGTTAGAGATTTTAAGAAGTTCTTTAGAAGAAGAGGAAAGTTTGTAAGACAACCTCGAGAAGAAAAGAAGCCATTCCGAAAAGATCCGGATGACAAAAAGGGTAAAGGTGAAAGAAAGTGTTTTAGATGTGGTGATGCAAGTCATCTCATAGGAGAATGTCCCAAGCCACCTAAAAACAAAACTCAACGAGCTTTTGTAAGTGGTGCTTGGAGTGATAGTGAAGACGATGAAGAATCAAGCAAGGAAGAGATCGCTCTAATGGCACATGAGTCAAACGAGGTACTTTTCGACTCTTCTTATTCTTCTATAGATGATGACACTTTGCAAAAACAATATAATCAATTGTGTGAGCTAAGTCTAAAAATCAAAACTAAAAATAAATTTTTAAAAACCAAAAAGGAATTTTTGGAAAATGAAGTATATGAGTTGAAAGAAAAAGCAAAACGACTTGAAAAAGGAAAAGAAAATGACGATGGTTGTAAATCATGTCAAGAGCTTAATCTTGAAATAGAAAAACTAAAGCTCACACAAGAGGTTCTAATCGAAAATAATTCTAAGTTTAAAAGGTTTAACAAAAACATCGCTCTTGCCGATGAAATAGTTAAAATCCATAAAACACCAGGAGACATGAATGGGCTAGGTTTTAATGAGGTATTAATTCCAAAGAGTCAAAACAAAATGGCCGAAAAGGACGAACATTCTGTCAAAACTGCTGCAGTACAGCACGGACCAGACGGAACCAAAATAAGGGTTCCGTCCGTTGTGCAAAATGGTGCCGTGGGTACTTCAGCAGGATAGAATGTTCGCAATACGGACCGTACTGAATTTGTCAAAGTAACAAAGAAAACTAATGATAGTATTAAACTAAAACCAGCTGTTACATCAGGAGTAGGACTTGCCAAAAATGAATTTAGATCAAAAACTACTCAACAATGATATAAAACATCTTTTACCAAACGCCCCTTTCCTAAGAGCAACCACAACGTACAACCCAACTACCAACACAACGGTTGGAATCAAAACTTTTCTAGACCATATCAAACTCCAGATTACATGTCATGGAACTCTTACCCAACGTTTCCATACATGAATCAAATCAATGGTATGTTTAACCCAAACGGACCCATGAGATATTGGGGACCAAATGCTTGAGATATTTGCTTCTTAGGTATGCTTGAAAGTTGGATTGGATCCTGATGAATGGATAAAAGATAGTGGATGCTCACGACACATGACGGGCAACAAAAGTCTCTTCTCATCATACCAAGAGTATGACGGAGGTAATGTCACTTTTGGTAGCAATCTCAAAAGCAAAATTATTGGCAAAGGTACGATTGCTCATAACTCCCTAACTATTGAAAATGTTGCTCATGTAGATAGGTTAGGATTTAATCTACTTAGTATTAGCCAACTATGTGATAAAAAGTATAAAGTACTATTTGATGAAAATGGTAGTAAAATACTAAAAGATGGTATCACCATAGCTAAAGGAGTTAGGAAAAATAACATATACGTCATGAAAATAGATAAAACATCTAATGACAAACTTTGCCTAACAACGTTAGACGATAGCTCATCTCTTTCGCATAGACGCTTAGGTCACGCTAATATGAGACTTATACAAAACCTATCTTCAAAAGAGCTAGTTAGGAATTTACCAAAACTAAAATATGACCAACACTTTTGCGACGCTTGCAAAATGGGTAAACAAACACATAGTAGTCACAAATCTAAAAATATGGTGTCCACATCTAAGTGTCTAGAATTATTACATATGGACTTGTTTGGACCATCCGCTATAAGAAGCTACGGAGGCAACTTATACACTTTGGTCATAGTAGATGATTACTCAAGGTTTACTTGGACGTTGTTTTTGAAAACCAAAAATGAAGCTTTTGATAAATTTGAAATTCTTAGCAAGAAAATTCAAAACCAACTAGGTGTTAAAATTGTGTCAATCTGAACGGATCATGGTCGTGAATTTGACAACGAAACCCAATTTGGAAACTTTTGTGATACAAATGGTATAACACATAACTTTTCCGCTCCACGAACACCTCAATCAAATGGAGTAGTAGAACGTAAAAATAGAACAATTAAAGAAATGCGTAGAACAATGCTTAATAAACAAAACATTCCTCAAAAGTTTTGGTGTAACGCCGTTGACACTTCTACATATATTTTAAATAGAGTCTTAATACGTCCTTTCTTAAACAAAACACCATATGAACTTTATAAAGGTAAAAAGCCAACGTTAGGATATTTTAGAGTCTTTGGTTGTAAATGATTTATTCTTAATACTAAGGATTATCTCACGGTTTGACCCAAAGTCTTATGAAGGTGTATTTCTTGGTTACTCTCAAACTAGTAAAGCTTACATTGTCCTAAATAAAGAAACAATGATAGTCGAGGAATCGTTGAACATAACATTTGACGAAAGTCCACCTCCCTCTAAGACATCACCTTTGGTAGATGATGACTTAGTTGAAAGTCAAATAATAGAAAGTCAAATTAATAATAACAAGGAAGATGAACCATTAAATAAGGAAATTATAAACATCAAAGAATCTAAAAGTCATCCTTTAGAAAAGGTCATAGGACAACTTAATCAAAGAACCTTAAGGTCACAAGCCCAAAATCAAAGTAATTATTTTTGTTTTGTATCCACCATTGAACCGAAAACCATAAATGAAGCAATAAAAGGTGAATCATGGGTAATAGCTATGCAAGAAGAATTAAACCAATTCGTTAGAAATGATGTTTGTAAATTAGTTCCAAAACCCAAAGATCAAACTATAATTGGAACAAAATGGGTCTTTCGAAATAAAATAGACGAAAATGGTGTAGTATCTAGAAACAAAGCTAGGCTTGTTGCACAAGGTTATAATCAACAAGAGGGGATTGACTATGATGAAACTTATGCACCGGTAGCTAGACTTGAATCTATTAGAATATTACTTGCTTATGCATGTGCTTATGACTTTCAATTATTTCAAATGGATGTTAAAAGTGCTTTCCTTAATGGGTTTATTAACGAAGAAGTGTATGTTGCTCAACCTCCCGGTTTTACCGACTTTGAGAAACCACATCATGTCTTCAAACTCAAGAAAGCATTATACGGCCTTAAACAAGTACCTAAAGCTTGGTACGACCGACTTAAGACTTTTCTTATTGATAACAAATACACTATGGGATTAGTAGATAATACTCTCTTTACCAAGAAAAAGGAATCACAAATTATCATTGTTCAAATATACGTTGATGACATTATATTCGGATCAACTTGTCAAGAACTATGTGATGATTTCTCTAAAATCATGCACGACGAGTTTGAAATGAGTATGATGGGTAAGTTAAACTTCTTTCTAGGACTTCAAATTAAACAGCTAGAATATGGCATTTTCTTTAACCAATCTAAATATATAAAAGACATGCTTAAGAAATTTGGTCTTGAAGATTCCAAACCAACTAAAACACCCATGTCCTCGAACACTAAACTCACCAAGGACGAAGAAGGTGAATCCGTAGATAACACTAAATATAGAGGAATGATTGGTAGCCTACTCTATCTTACGGCTAGTAGACCCGACATTATGTTTAGTGTTTGTCTATGTGCTCGCTTTCAAGAAAACCCAAAGGCATCACACTTACAAGCCTTAAAAAGTATTTTTAGATACATTAAGGGAACAACGTGTTTAGGATTATGGTATCCCAAAGGAACGGGTATAAAAACCATAGTGTATGCCGACTCGGATCATGCCGGTGATTATGTCGATAGAAAAAGTACAAGTGGTATTTGCACTTTTGTTGGACATTGTCTCACCTCATGGTTTGCAAAGAAGCAAACCGCTTTAGCCATCTCAACTACTGAAGCCGAGTACGTCTCAGCCGGAAAAGCATGTCAACAATCTCTTTGGATGAAGCAAGCTCTCGTAGATTACGGAATTCATCTCAACGACATTGTGATACTTTACGACAACAAAGGAGCCATCGATCTCAGCAAGAATCCCGTTCAACATGCTCGTACAAAGCATATTGAAATCCGTCATCACCTTCTTCGCGACAATGTTCAAAAAGGAAACATTTCAATCGAGAAAGTATCCTCCGAAGACAACATTGTCGATATCTTAACTAAGCCTCTTAAACGAGAACCTTTTAATCTTCTTAGACTTGGTTTAGGGTTAATGGAACCAAACATGTAGGACAAACATAGCCCAAAACATTAGAATAATCAAAACTAAACAATTTTGTCTTGTATCTGCTACTGTAGCCACGGCACCAAACGACAACACAGACGGAACCAAAAATTTGGTGCCGTCTGGTCCGTGGTGTCTACAGAAGCAAAACTGCTATATACAAAACATCCTCTTCCTCAAAACCCACTTTACCAAAACGTGTAAACATTAAACCAAGCTCATTATTAACACCTTCCCACTCACTAATAACCAAGGTTGTAAAAATCGCTAGGCGCTAGTGAGGCGGTCGGGTAGGGCCTAGCGATTAATCGGTTAGGCGGGGATTAATCGGGGATTAATCGGATTGGAATTTTTATATACAAAATTGTAATATTAGATATTATATTATATTATATGTATGAGATAAGCATAGGGCATCAAAGTTCAAATATTTCAAGTGTTCAAATATAAACATAATACATAATTCTTCAAAGTTTAAAGTCAAACATAGATATTATTCGGTTTGTTGACCATTTTTAAGCGATCTTTGACCGATTTTGTCCGATTAGTCGGTTTGTTGACCCATTTTTAAGCGATTTTGTCCTATTTTTAAGCAATTTTGTTGACCAATTTTTAAGCGATTTTGTCCGATTAATCCGATTAGACCGATTTTGTCCGATTAATCGGTTTGTTGACCGAGTTTTAAGCGATCTTTGACCAAACCGATTAAATAGGCCGATTATGATAAATCAAGGCGCTTAGTGAGCGATCAGCGATTATGCGGGGATTAATCGGCTGCCTGGACCGATTTTTACAAAAGAGCTAATCACTGAAGATAACATCATTGTAAGTATCCTAACTACATTTTATCTCTTAATTCTGAGTCTAGGATTCTTATTTATGCACAAAACTATCACAAATCATTACATGGGGTTCTATGTATGCTTTTATACCAAATATGAATTCAATTGGCAAAATGCATAACTAGTCATTGAAATTAGGTACTACATTATCATATTGCATAAACAAATCATGCTTCCCACTAATTGATAGATAATGAATATAAGGCCTTATTCAAATAACCAAACACCCCATGTCAAAAGTTTTGAAAAGCTTCTCACTTATAGGAAAACAATTTTTTTTCTTTCATTACTAATATAAATAGAAACGTTAAATTTTCATCACTTGCATGCTCTTGAATACTAAAGGTATTGCATAACTAATATGCATTCCCGGGTATATTCAAATGAAGCCACATTGAATTAGGAGCATTCGGGTTATCTCATGGTATTTGCCAAACACCCCACTAAAACCATTTTTGTGCATAAAATGAGTCGAGATAACCGCAACTCCAAATCGTTTTCATATAGGCACACACTAGAACCAAAAACGTTAAAATTTATTCTCATTTTTTAACATATTAATTCTTGTCCTTAGGAATAACCATGGTAGCCGCAAGATTCTATGATCACAAAGACACTCTTAACTACATTCCCAAACACCACAAAACCAAAGGACTTACCAAAGAACAAGCTGAAATATTTAGGGGTCTAGAATCAAGGTATTTCCATGAGGGTAGAACCATTCACTCATCCTTCCTTGAAAATACCAATCTCCGTGAAGAACTAGCCGCCATTAAATTCGATTGTCTTCTTGACATCGATGAACCAATTTGTCCTAGGTTCGTGTTAGAATTCTATGCTAGTGTGACCGGCTTTAGTGATGAAGACGATGATGAATTTTGTCTTAGGTTTAAAATCAATCAAAACGACTACACCATCACCTTAGTCAACTTCGCTCAAGTGCTAGGAATTCCCAACCGAGGGACTTGTGTCTACACGGATAAGTGGTCACTCACCGCTCTTGATGCAAACAATGACCGCACTTCTCCCTACCAAACCCGTTTGGCCGATAAGGATGCCATTCGTGAACACCTTTTTAACCCAAAAGGTGACACAACCCGAGTTACCCGAAAGGGAAAAGAGGTAAACCGAGATCCATATGGAATGGAGCTAAATGAACTTAAGCCCGAATTTAAGAAATGGGAGGAGCTACTTAGAGCCAACGTCATTAGCACCATAGGAAATAGGGATCACATAAACGCTTGCCTTTGTCACATGCTCTACAACTTGTCCACCCGAAAACCATTCAATTTAGCCTATTACATCGCTAGGAGAATGATTGATATTCCAACTCAAGGATCGGTTGCTCTTCCATACGGGATGCTCCTCACCCGTCTCTATAGAAACTTCGCACCAATTCCACCAACCCCAAAAGGGATGCACCTTCACTATGAACTCATCCCTCACATCTTTGTACCTTTGAGTGATGAACGAGTTGCTAAGACAAAAGGCAAGAGAGCAAAACCTCCAACTCTATGATCATCATCATCAAATAGCTCCGAGGATGGTCTTCCAAGCTCTTATCTTCCACCTCATGAGTATTATGTATCTCTTCCCGAGATTGAAAATGAATCAGCGGAATTCAAGCAAACTAAGGGAATGTTCAAGTGCCTTGGTAGGATGATGAACAAGATTTACAAGAAGTTGGACAAATGAGGGTACTTTAAGGAGTGTTTGGAACAATACATTATCGTTAATGTTTGATACTATTTAGTTATTTTTATTATGTAGGATGATAATATAACTTGAAACAATGTTGTATGCTAACAATCTCATGCAGGGGGATAGCACAAGTATGCTATCAAATTTTACCCATTTTCACTATAATGTGAAAATCAAAAAGCCTTGCTCAAAATACATGCTCCACTATGTTTATATATGTGTTATTTGCTTTTCCTAACTAGAAATGTTTAGTGTCACATGTTTTGAGAAAAATTTCAGGTTTCGGAAAGGTCCCCGACACCTAAAAACACACTCTGTCTTGTTTTCTGCACTGCACGGACCAGACGGCATCAACGATTTGGTACCGTCTGTTATGAAAATTGGTACCGCCGTACCTGTACAGGCGGACCAGACGGCACCCTTTTAAGGGTTCCGTCCGTGTAAATTTTTGGTGCCGTGGATCCTTCAGGTAACTTTCTGAATTTTGACTATTTCGTGATTCCAAATTACCATCCATTGCTTATAAGTCAATCCTAACTTGTTTATACTCTTATTAGAACTTGTATAATTCACTTAGGTATATAAGAAATCCATTTCCCATTATTTTCACAATCCATGTATCTTCCCATTAAGTACCCAATTTAGGGGGAGCTTTGATCAAGGGGGAGATAATGGCTCGGGCTCATTACATTCCGCATCGCCTCTTCTTTTTGTTGAGACAAAAAGGGGGAGAAAATATAGAACTTGAACTTGTTTAAGTTTGACTTTTTTTGAAAAAGTCAAACTGCATACATTGACTTTCTGAAAAAGTCAAACATGATACCTCATTGATAATACTTGACTTTTCTAAAAAAAGTCAACTGCATACTTTGACTTTCTGAAAAAGTCAACATCATGCATCAACTAGTGAATACTTTGACTTTTTGAAAAAGTCAAACATCATACACCTGCATTATCATTTCCTTTTCAAGTTCTAAAACTAATATTTTTATAACTCTTGCACAAACTTTATATCTTTTATAAAAATAAAATTTATATTTTGTCCTCAACAAAAAGGGGGAGATTGTTAATACAAATATCGTCATTAAATGTTATTTATATTTTTGATCTTTACCTAAGTTTTGTTAACGACAAAAGTAAATTTAATTTGTATAAAAGCTTAAAGCTTGTCAAGTTTAATAGATATTAAAACAAACTTTTTCAAACAATATATTCATCATTCAAGCATTTACATTTATGATTAGTGACATCTTGATATGACTCTAATCATTATGTATGATAGTAGTTTTTAGAATGTGTTAGGTTCTTAAAACCAAACGCTACTTAAGTACTTGCATATTTCTAAAAATAGAAATACAACATATGACATCATGTGATGCATCATGGAAATCATTGGAAGATTTCATTAGATATTTTGTGTGGATTTGTACTCTTCATATCTCGCACAATCTCACTTAGATATAGTTGAATTTAGCAAAGATTTTGATATCTTGGCTGTCAGACCTGGCGGTACCAAAATGGTACACGGGCGGAACCCTTTTAAGGGTTTCGTGGTCCGTGGACGCTCCTGTCCATTTTGGCTATAAATAGCAAAGCCAAACCAAGTAGTTTTTTATCCCTTTCTACTATACTCTCATACATATCTTCTCTCTAACATTTCTAACTCAGTTTCATATCATATTAGTGATCTCTTTTGTAGCAAAGAAGATCAAGTCACATTCAAGCTTCAAACGAGAAGTTGGAAGTCTTGTTTGTTTAGTGTTGTATGATCTAGTGTTGATTCATACTTCATTGTTGTATTAAACCATCATAATCTTGTGAGTGTGAGTGGTTAGTATTTTAGTCCTCAAAATACATTGTGTGTGGGAGTAGTTGTACCCTTGGAAAGAACTCGACATCTAGCTTAGTGTCGGAAATAGTGTAAGCGAAGTGTAAAGGTTTTCTCCGCCGGTGAAAGGAGCTTGTTGACTAGTGAAGTTAAACTCTCGAGTGTGAGACTCGGGGAGTGGATTAGGGCAAGGAAAAAGAGTCCTTGTAGAACGAACCACTATAAACAACTTGTTGTGGTTTGATCGTTTCTTTCCTTATTTACTCTTTACATATTGCTTGCATATTTCATCAACATATCCAAGGTCAATATCAATTGATCTTTCAATAAGTTTCAAAACAAAGTTTTTAATTGGTAAACTATTCAACCCCCCTTCTAGTTGTATACATATTGGTAATCTCGTTTTTGTATGTTGAGATTATGTAGTTCGCTTTGTGGCCTGTCATAAGCGATTAGTGAGTAGTGGTTGTTCAAGCTCTTGCTTGTGGTTGATGTGGTATTTCAGCCACATTCCATTGTACTTTCATTGATTGTGATTAATATATTTTACCAGGGTGAAGCCCTTTTACCCAAAATTTAAGCCCTAAATCGATACATTTTATATCTGTTACTTTTTAAAATCGTTCCTTTTCACATTTTAGGTCTTTTGGAAGCAATTGTTGGAATCAAACACTTTTGGACGAAAAGGAGTGAAAACATGAAGAAAATGACAAAGTCAAAATTTCTAGGATGATTTGCAAGCCTGACGGCGTCCCAACCCATAGGGCGACGCCGTCGCTCACAAGTTTTCTAAAAAGTCTCAAGCGACGGCTCAGATCATATTTTGGTTCTAACACATGACGGCGTCACGCCTTTTTCAAGAAGGGCGTTGCCCTTATTTTCTTCACCAGACAAACAAGATCCATCCCAGATGACGTCATCAAGCAACCCAGATGGCGTCACTACTTCTGACCCGACGTCGTCACAAGCTGATCAAGACTATCACAACATGCGCCCGAAGTAGCTGATACTGTTTTGGCCATATCTTTTGCATACAAACACGGATTTAGGTGATTCAAAAGCCCACACGAATGGAATGAAAAAATATACAATTTTGTGAAAATGGCTTCACGACACCGTCAATCTATAGAGTTGACGCCGTCACTCCTTGCCGATAGAAAAATTGCCTATAATTATAACATCACAACTTCAATTTTTGTAAGCCCTAAACCCTAAGTTCGATTCTACGGTTTACGTAGGTATTTTTCCAGAAACTTAAAGGGTTTCAGTCACTCCATAAACATCTTGTAATGGTTTGTTGATTCTATCTTAATTCATGTCTTCAATTATTATTATTGTTGCTTATTATTCATTGATTATGTTTGGCTAATTCACCTAGTGTTTGCTTATGATTGTATGAAACTTGTATATAATTAATTAGATCTTATTGTTTTCTTATTGATGCTTGTGTCTATCTTCATCATTAAGGTGTGACAAATTCAATGAGTCTAATTGATTTAGTTTATAATTCTTGTATCCTACTGTCTTTTGTTTAATTGGTAGACGCTAGAGTAAGGAAAATTGGCTTCTTCTTTAATCGTTGTGAGCTTGAATGTCCTAAATATCAAAAATCTTGAGAGTAAACTTAGGCCATCACTTTGTTTATTGCATGAGTTGTAGCGTAAGGATAATAGGGTATTCGGGGGAGATACTTCGGTACTTGGCGATCCCGGATAATCTAGAGGAGAGTTATGAATCATAGAATTGGGGAATTATGCACCGCCCTATGACTAACATGGAATACAACGCACCAATTGGGCAAGGATGTGACAATTTAGTAGGTATAATTGGATAGCTAGCAAGGAGTAATACATCATAAGTAGTTACGCTTCACTTTTCTTGTAGTCCCCAGTTTAATTTTCTGCATATTAGTTTAGTAGTAGTTTAATTATTTAAAAACTCCCACTCCTAAACCCCAAATTTACTGACTTTCAATAAAAACATAAAAAATATAAAAAGAATCACCCTCACCCTTTCCTTCTCGTCATACATCTCGACTAACATCTATATTCCCCTACAGAATGATCAACCCCCTGGGCTTACCCATACTACACTGCAATAATTAGGTACACTGCCTAGTGGGTTGTAAAGCTTGCTCACGGAAAACGAAGTCTTTTGCCCCCGAACCCACGCGTCAAGTTTTTGGCGCCATTGTCGGGGAATAGAATAGCTAGTTCATTTTTTATGAGTGTCTAAATACTCATCATTTTTGTATAATCTAAACTGCAAAATCATCTGAAAACACTCAGAAACACATCAAAATGATCAAAATATCACAAATCAGTGTTTTATGTGTTTTAAATGCAAAAATATCAAAATCAGATGAAAAATGTATAAAGTTTGCAAAATTGGCAGTTTTAGTCCCCCAAGTTTTAAAAGTTGTCAAATCTAGTCCCTGGAATTCAAAAATGTGGAAATTTGTCATTCAAGGTCCCTGAAGTATTCTAAGTTATCAAAAATGATCCTTGAATGATTCTTTGGTCAATTGGCAAGAAAGGTCCCTAAACTTTGGAAAATTGCAAAATTAGTCCTTGGACCTTTTAAAATGGATTTTATGCAAAAAGGATCCTTGTTTTATCAAAGTTTGTCAAAATAGGTCCTTGTTATAAGTTTGGAAAAATGGCACTTTCAGTCCTTGAGGTTTGGATAATTACAAAATTGGTCCTTGTTGTTACTTCTAAACCAAACGGATCCTATATTATATCTAGGCCCAAATCCAGCACAAGCCCAACCCCATTGGCCCCATTGACCCTTGAGCCCCAGGTCAGATTGCATTTTGACCCCAGCCACCCCCCTTTTTGACCTCCCCGTGTTATTAAGCCAACGGTCAAAGAAAGTCAAATAAGGAGAAAACCGCCAACACTGTGCTTCGTCCTCTCCACCCCTGTATCACCAAAACCAGTCCTGGTTTTCACTCCTTTTTCTCAACCCCCCATACTATGTCCCCTCCACATCCTCTAAACAACAAAAACTTTAATTGATTGAACCAAACTCCAATTAAAGCTCAAACCTGCTTTGAAGATATTTGGCGCCAAAATAACAAGTGGACGCTTCTGATGATTTTTTGCAATCCAAGGGCTCAGATGAAGTGGGATTCAATCAGAAGCACGTGGGGAGTCTGAAAAGTCTATAAAGATGAAGGGAGAAGCATTGTATCAAGGAGTGTAGTGTAATCTTTAATTTTCAAGTCGTTTAGCTTAATTTTAAATTTCAAGTGTATCTTTAAGCTTTTGAACTTTGTATCTCAAGTTGTTAATGTATTGTTAAACTTTTGCAAGCATAAATTTCAAGTTCTAAGTCTTAATTCAGTTTATGCAATTTCCAAGTGCTCAAAATCTTTTATGAATCAAATGTTGATGTTAGGTGTTAATTTGGACTGAGATAAGTCACATAAGCTCCTAGATAGCTTATTAAAGCTATTAGATATACTAAAATTCAGTTTAGCATCAAAAAGCAAAAATCACCAAAAATACCAATTAAATAGTTCAAAAATCAAAAATCCATTGGAAATGGTGTACACAGCTGGAGCAGGGTGAATTATGGATGGCCTTGGTTTAGTAGCTTAGTGGTAAGCTAATAGGGGTGTTCATTGGTCCTGGTTCTCAGTTTTAAGCTTGGAAGCTTTTGTAAGCATTTTTAACCATTTTGGCATTTCACTGTTGTACTTGTTCATTAGCTCTAATTCCTGTTTCTTATTGTTTACTAGTTATAATTTAGTGTTTTTGATCATTAAAATCAGTAGGTTGTTTTCTTAAATTTGTATTTTGCAAAAATCTCATTTGGACAGTGAAAATGGCTTAAGTCTCATTTCTTAGTGTTAAGTTGCTATTACTGTTGGATTAAGCTTATTTGATCTTATTTAATGATTACATGATGTCTGTAATCAGTTTCATGGTTATAAGTTGTGGATTGCTTCGAAAAAGTTCTAACACAGTAAACAAAAGGGTGTTTGTTTTAACTTGTTTATCTGTGATCAAGAGAGTTTAAGACAGTACATTTCTTTGTTCTATGTCACTTTAGTACCTATTATCTCAAACAAGTCAAGAAAACAAGTTGTCTTTTGGTTAAAAGTCAAAATCTCTTTTGATTCCATCTCATTACTTGTCTGTTGGATTTTACAAAGATAAGATCATGATTTTGTGTTAGGAAGTTGTTAATATTGCTCAAGTTAGTCTTATTACACCTTAACATAACATATTCAGTGCTTAAGATCAATCCAAAGTTCATCTTGGTCAACTTAGCTAGTTTTCTTAAAAAGTCAAATTTCACTTGGGTCGTTTTTTATTAAAACAAATATTTTCATTGTGTGTTTATTAATAAGATTTAGTTCATAAGCTCTTGGGATAATAAAATTTGGTTGCTAAACAAAAATACAAAAATGCTAGTTCTTTGTTTCTCAGCTTTTTAAGTGCTTATTTCCTAGCTTATTGTGGATACCTTGGCTGCATAACTGTCCTGTGCACAGTTTGGTGATCCAATTGATAAGCTCACATAGAGCTTATTAGTTGCTCAAATCTTGAAATTTTTGGTTCTTTGGATAGCCAACCTGGCCATCTTGAAGTATCAAGTTTGGTTTTTCATTTTGGAGCTTGTTTGCTAGGGCTGCTATTAGCTTAATCTTTGTCCCATTTTCTGTTTTTCACCACAAATAGTCTAGTGCTTATTGGCTTATTAGAGCTTTCCAGTTTGATTGTTTGTGTCTTTTAGCTTCAATTTAGTTGCTCTAGCTTATTTTCATCTTATTCTAGCTTGTGTTTCAAGTTGCAAGCTTATTTGAGCTTAAAATCTCATAATAAGCTCATTTTCAAAACTGTTGGGATAATAAGCTTGTAAAACAGCTTATTTGTAGTTTGTAAAATTTTTGTTTTTATAAAAGTTTCATATTTTAAGTATTTAAGTAGTTTTCAAAAATAAAAACAACAAAAACATCATTTTAATATTAGTGATAGCGTTTATTTAATAGATTTTAATTTTTTAGATTTTTCTTTTCAGCTTATTAATAAACAAACCTTGTTTTTATAGTTTTTCTAGTATTCTGTCATCATAAAGTATTTTTAGAAAAAGTTTCATAATTTTCTCTATCTATTTAGTATTTATTATAATTTTAATTAGTTAAAAATAGTAATTAATTAGTAATAAATAATTAAAAAGTATAAAAAATATCTTTTCAGTTTTAAAATTAGTTTTATCATATTTTAGATTTTTCCAAGTTAAAATTTTATTTTTCCAAGTTTATTTTATATTTTCTAGTAATTAAGTGTATTTTAAATAGTTAAAATAGATTTTAATTAATAATAATTAATTAAATAGTGTTAAAAATAATTTTCTTTTTTCTAATAATTTTCTTTTATTTTTAGAATTCCAAAAATGTTATTTTCATATTTTTAGGTCTTTTATTTCTTAGATTTT
The DNA here is from genome assembly GCA_019973895.1 of Chrysanthemum seticuspe. Lineage (NCBI taxonomy): Eukaryota > Viridiplantae > Streptophyta > Magnoliopsida > Asterales > Asteraceae > Chrysanthemum > Chrysanthemum seticuspe. The sequence goes on from BPTQ01000005.1 coordinate 184,157,381, forward strand.
ACTTTTTATTTTGTGCGTATACGTAGTTTTTAAAACTCACGTTTACGTTTCTTTCATCTGATTGTTGTGCTTTCCTGTTCTGTACTCTATTCCATTCCAATCAATCAGTAGTGTAATTTCTTAATCAAAACCTTTACAGATCACTATCCTTAGTGATCATTCTATCATCTGAGTTTGTTTTAACACACCATTGAGTCTCCGTGGGACTAAACGACCCGGGAATTCATTCTATTCTCCAGGACTTCATTGTATTTGTGTTTTAAGCAGTTTTAAGCTTCTTACTGTCTGCCATTCACAAGTGGCAGGCTTGTGTGAGGTAGCTTGACTGTTTTCAGCACAGATCAAATTTTGGCGCCGCTGCCGGGGAGGCTTTAGCGTGCGTTTAGCCATTTTCAGACCCATTCTTGCACATAACCCATCATTTGTAAAAAGTTTTTGTAAAGTTATAAAAAAATCAAAAAAGTTCATTAGCACTTTTCCTAAAGTGTTAAAAACTCAAAAAAAATATAAAACAACAAAACAATCGGAACGTTTTCTATTTTGTATTCTCTTTTAAGGTGATTCTTGAAGAGATGCGATTTGGTTAAACGGGACGATACCAAAAATATTGTCCAAAAGTTTTTAAACCCATCTGCACAAATCTATACCTACGTCTTTTCAGTGGTACTTAATATATACATAAAAATCAACCACCGCAAATCAAGGCAGTGCACTACCTAACTGGGGGTGCGACCATTAATAAGTTCCCGAACATCAGATTTAAAACTTGCCTTTGTGTCACTTGTGATTTGGTGTACCTTTTTCAAAGAAGCCATTTCATTTGTGATTATTGGTTAAGTTCACTTGTGTTTTGCCTCATTTGTTTTGAAAATTGATTTTTATACATAGTGCATGCGCACTCGTTCTTCCAGTTCTACAAGTCCACTTTCAGAACTTGGAAAGATTCCTCGTAGACGTAGAGGACGTTCAGCTCCTTCAGCCGTGACTGAGGAACGTCTACCACCACCAACTCCTGTCGAAATGGCAGAAGACAAACCCATGAATGAGCTTCTCCAGGCATCCATCGAGGGATACGGAGATGCCATTGTTGTCCCAGCCATCGTGGCTGACACTTTTGAGCTCAAAACCGGGTTGCTCAATCTAGTAACCCAAAGCCAATTCTATGGTTTTGAGCGGGATGATCCTCATGCACACATTCGATGGTTTAACAAGATTGCATCTACCATCAAGTACAAGAATGTCCCACATGAAGCTATCAAGCTTCTTCTTTTCCCATTTTCTCTAGAGGGACAAGCCCGGAATTGGCTTGAGAAACAACCCCCTCGTTCTATAGAGACATGGGAAGATCTTGTCACCAAGTTCGTTAACGAGTTCTATCCTCCATCCCGAACCACAAGTCTTAAGAATGAGATAATGAAATTTTCTCAGAGATTTGATGAATCATTCGGGGAGGCATGGGATCGTTACAAAGAGTTGCTTCGCAAGTGTCCGCATCACGGTTTTACCGAGTTAATGCAAATGGATACTTTCTACAATGGTCTCAATCAGACCAATCAAGACTCTTTGAATGCCTCCGCGGGAGGTAACTTCCTGAGCAAGACCACAAAAGAGGCCTTGCAAATCATTGAGAACAAATCTCACGTCCGTCCTTTCAGAGCAAAGACATATCAGTCTCATGCTGGACCTTCTTCTTCTTCATCCCCAGTGAGTACATCTAGCACCGATGCTAAGATTGATAAACTCACAGACATTGTTCAGGCTTTGGTTCTTGCTAACCAGAAGAAAGTCACCTTCACTCAGACACCCACACATGCTGAAGTGAAGAAAGTTGAGAGTTGTGTCACTTGTGGTGGTCCTCATGCTTACTACAATTGTACTGCCACCGATGGTAATCCTTTTGAAGCAAATGCTCTAGCCGGTAGTTCACAGCAAGGAGGTAATCAATACCGTCCTCAAAATGAACCACACTACCGTGCTAACACTAATCAGGCACCACCCGGTTTTAACCAAAATCACAACATGCAAAACCGGAATCAGAACCAACCAAGAATGAACCAAGGTTATCAAAACCAAGGTAATTTCTATCCTGGACCCAATCAAGGTTTCCAACATCAAGGGAACCTTCATCAAAACAATTTCAATCGAGGGAATCAATTTCATGGGAATATGAATCCTAATCAAGGGAATTTTGGCTATAATCAAAACATACGGCCTCAAATTGTCCCTCCAGCTCCTCCCGTCATTGCTCCTCCAGTACCATCATCTGATGAGTTACTGAAGCAGTTCATGAAATCCCAAGATGAAATGAACAGGTTGTTGGTCAGTCAGATTGCTGATCTGAAGAAGTCTTTAAATGATCGACCCTCGGGCTCAGGTACTTTACCGAGCAACACGATCGCTAACCCGAGGGGCGATGCCAAGGCGATCACAACCCGAAGTGGTGTTTCATACACTGGACCTGCTGTTCCTACTACCTCTTCTTCTTCTTCTCTCCCTAAGGTAGTGGAAAGTGAACCGAGGACACACAATGGACCTACGACTCCAATGCCTCCTCCACCTGTGCCAATGAGTCAAGTTACCAAGGATCCTACAGACAAGGTGCATTATTCAAGCCCACGAAGTACCGCACACGTCCCACCTTCGGTAGTCCAACCTCAAGTTGTCCAGAAACCCACGTCAAATCAAGGAGTTGTTTTTGAACCTCCTATAGCTCCTGTTGAGAAACAGAAATCCAAATCTTCTCTTCCTTACCCATCAAGAATGCATGATGAGAAGCTTAAAGACAAAACCAAAGAGCAAATGGAAAAAATTTTCCAAATTTTCAATGAATTGCACTTTGATATAAGCTTCGTTGATGCTCTCGTTCTAATGCCCAAATTTGCATCCACTCTTAAAGGGTTACTAAGCAACAAAGATAAGTTATCTGAAATGGCTAAAACCCCTCTCAATGAGCAATGCTCAGCGGTCCTTCTTAAAAAGCTTCCCGAAAAGCTTGAAGACCCTGGCAAGTTTTTAATCCCATGTGATTTCTTGGGGATGGTTCAATGCTCCGCCTTGGCCGATCTTGGCGCTAGCATTAACCTTATGCCACTCTCAGTATGGAAGAAACTCTCTTTTCCGGAACTTACTCCTACTTGTATGACTCTCGAGCTAGCGGACTGTACAATAACTCGTCCACTCGGAATAGCTGAGGATGTCGTGGTAAAGGTAGGGAAGTTTCATTTTCCCACTGACTTTGTTGTAGTAAACTTTGATGCAGATCCTAGAGTTCCCCTCATCTTAGGGAGAGCTTTCTTGAGAACGAGCCGTGCTCTGATTGATGTATTTGCGGAAGAGTTGACTATACGGGTTGATAACGAAGAACTCACGTTTAATATCAACCAGAACTCCAAACCTCTGAACAAACATAGTGTTGCCACAATCGATCAAAAATCTAAAAGAATCGATGCAACACTCTCTAATTTCACGGTTAAGAGGAGTCACCAAAAACGTGCAGAGCTAAAAGCTCTAAAAATCAACCCTGGTTCAAACAAATGGTTTGAAAGTTGTACCAAGGGAGTCATGAGTATTCTTGATGATGATGATCTAGAATCGGAGACTTTATCGGAAGTGGTGGAAATTTCTAGCTCTAAGAGCACACCACTTGTCCCACCTCCGGAATCAGTTTATCGTATTGAGTTTGTTAACTCTGTAGGTGAAACTGAACTCTCTTCAAAAGATCCATCATCCATTTCATCTCCAGATCCAATTGTTTCCGACTTTTCCATTCCTTCTCTCACTCCAGATGAGGAAGATGACAACTTTTGGAAGGAGGTCGATGATTTTCTTAGTGATGAGTCAATTCCAACAGGAATTGACAATACTTACTTTGATTCGGAGGGAGACATCCTCTTTCTTGAAAATCTATTGATTGAAGAACCGTTTCCAGCTCTCCCTCCCGGAAATTTTGTTACCAATCACCATAAAAGCTTCAAATTTAAGCTTAAAAATGTCAAAAATGGTGATTTGCTTCTTTCTAATGAGGAATGGACATGCATTGTGATGCACATATTTATTCCATTCTTCACAAATGGTGTGGTTGTTCTTTCCCTTTTCTCCTTCGGGAATGAGGACACTATTTTTGATCCCAGCATTTCAATTATCATTTTTGAGCCGGTTCTCTCTATATCTCATCGGTGTGGAACTTTCGCGTGCTTCAATGTTTGTCCAAACATCTTGAACGAAAGTCCGATGGAGATAGTTTCTTCCACTCTGCTTCCCCATGAACAAATGAATTCGGGGTCGAGTCAAGCTAGCGACTCGGAAATCAAAAACAGTAGCACACACCATATGGGTTTTCACCCATATTTCTGACTTTTTACCCCCTTTCTACCACCTAAGTGTGGGGGTGATGCCCCACATGTTATATATATACATATATCTTTCTAAATAATGGCCGTAGTATTTCCCTTTTACGTTCTCAGTTTCGGCATAACCGCCGGTACTTTGAATATTGAGGACAATATTCATTTCTAAGTGTGGGGGGGAATTCTCACGAATTTCATATATTATCTACCCAATTCCCCCGTTTTTGGCCAAAATTTTTTTTGGGAGTAAGTGTTCTACACTTACTCATCTTGGTTATCAGTCCGCCATGTCTGTAAGACTAAAGGATTGGCTAATCCAGGAGCAAACGGCTCTTGGTAAAGATTTCTCAAATCCGTTTATATGGCTTGCAATTTGCCCAAAATTGTATGGTTCTCAACTCACCATATCCTTAAAAGTGAAGAGTTGGCTAGCCCGCAAGATTATGGCTTGTGGTAAAGGCAGTCGAAAAACCATAATTGGTATTCAGCTCACCAAAGATAATCCTGATAATTTATCTAAGAGTTGGCTAGTCCAGAAGGGTACGGCTTCTGGTTAAGACACATCAAATCCGTTATATGGTTTATGATTTGCCAATAAATCATTTGGTTATCGTTGTACCAAGGTTCTTACTTGAACTGAAACATTTGGCTACTCCAGAAGTGATGGCTTTTGGTAAAGAGTTTTTAAAATCCATTAAAGTTTCAAAACATTGCTAGGGACTAGCAATATCTCAGTGTGGGGGATTGATGAGTGTCTAAATACTCATCATTTTTGTATAATCTAAACTGCAAAATCATCTGAAAACACTCAGAAACACATCAAAATGATCAAAATATCACAAATCAGTGTTTTATGTGTTTTAAATGCAAAAATATCAAAATCAGATGAAAAATGTATAAAGTTTGCAAAATTGGCAGTTTTAGTCCCCCAAGTTTTAAAAGTTGTCAAATCTAGTCCCTGGAATTCAAAAATGTGGAAATTTGTCATTCAAGGTCCCTGAAGTATTCTAAGTTATCAAAAATGATCCTTGAATGATTCTTTGGTCAATTGGCAAGAAAGGTCCCTAAACTTTGGAAAATTGCAAAATTAGTCCTTGGACCTTTTAAAATGGATTTTATGCAAAAAGGATCCTTGTTTTATCAAAGTTTGTCAAAATAGGTCCTTGTTATAAGTTTGTAAAAATGGCACTTTCAGTCCTTGAGGTTTGGATAATTACAAAATTGGTCCTTGTTGTTACTTCTAAACCAAACGGATCCTATATTATATCTAGGCCCAAATCCAGCACAAGCCCAACCCCATTGGCCCCATTGACCCTTGAGCCCTAGGTCAGATTGCATTTTGACCCCAGCCACCCCCCTTTTTGACCTCCCCGTGTTATTAAGCCAACGGTCAAAGAAAGTCAAATAAGGAGAAAACCGCTAACACTGTGCTTCGTCCTCTCCACCCCTGTATCACCAAAACCAGTCCTGGTTTTCACTCCTTTTTCTCAACCCCCCCATACTATGTCCCCTCCACATCCTCTAAACAACAAAAACTTTAATTGATTGAACCAAACTCCAATTAAAGCTCAAACCTGCTTTGAAGATATTTGGCGCCAAAATAACAAGTGGACGCTTCTGATGATTTTTTGCAATCCAAGGGCTCAGATGAAGTGGGATTCAATCAGAAGCACGTGGGGAGTCTGAAAATTCTATAAAGATGAAGGGAGAAGCATTGTATCAAGGAGTGTAGTGTAATCTTTAATTTTCAAGTCGTTTAGCTTAATTTTAAATTTCAAGTGTATCTTTAAGCTTTTGAACTTTGTATCTCAAGTTGTTAATGTATTTTTAAACTTTTGCAAGCATAAATTTCAAGTTCTAAGTCTTAATTCAGTTTATGCAATTTCCAAGTGCTCAAAATCTTTTATGAATCAAATGTTGATGTTAGGTGTTAATTTGGACTGAGATAAGTCACATAAGCTCCTAGATAGCTTATTAAAGCTATTAGATATACTAAAATTCAGTTTAGCATCAAAAAGCAAAAATCACCAAAAATACCAATTAAATAGTTCAAAAATCAAAAATCCATTGGAAATGGTGTACACAGCTGGAGCAGGGTGAATTATGGATGGCCTTGGTTTAGTAGCTTAGTGGTAAGCTAATAGGGGTGTTCATCGGTCCTGGTTCTCAGTTTTAAGCTTGGAAGCTTTTGTAAGCATTTTTAACCATTTTGGCATTTCACTGTTGTACTTGTTCATTAGCTCTAATTCCTGTTTCTTATTGTTTACTAGTTATAATTTCGTGTTTTTGATCATTAAAATCAGTAGGTTGTTTTCTTAAATTTGTATTTTGCAAAAATCTCATTTGGACAGTGAAAATGGCTTAAGTCTCATTTCTTAGTGTTAAGTTGCTATTACTGTTGGATTAAGCTTATTTGATCTTATTTAATGATTACATGATGTCTGTAATCAGTTTCATGGTTATAAGTTGTGGATTGCTTCGAAAAAGTTCTAACACAGTAAACAAAAGGGTGTTTGTTTTAACTTGCTTATCTGTGATCAAGAGAGTTTAAGATAGTACATTTCTTTGTTCTATGTCACTTTAGTACCTATTATCTCAAACAAGTCAAGAAAACAAGTTGTCTTTTGGTTAAAAGTCAAAATCTCTTTTGATTCCATCTCATTACTTGTCTGTTGGATTTTACAAAGATAAGATCATGATTTTGTGTTAGGAAGTTGTTAATCTTGCTCAAGTTAGTCTTATTACACCTTAACATAACATATTCAGTGCTTAAGATCAATCCAAAGTTCATCTTGGTCAACTTAGCTATTTTCTGAAAAAGTCAAATTTCACTTGGGTCGTTTTTGATTAAAACAAATATTTTCATTGTGTGTTTATTAATAAGATTTAGTTCATAAGCTCTTGGGATAATAAAATTTGGTTGCTAAACAAAAATACAAAAATGCTAGTTCTTTGTTTCTCAGCTTTTTAAGTGCTTATTTCCTAGCTTATTGTGGATACCTTGTCTGCATAACTGTCCTGTGCACAGTTTGGTGATCCAATTTATAAGCTCACATAGAGCTTATTAGTTGCTCAAATCTTGAAATTTTTGGTTCTTTGGATAGCCAACCTGGCCATCTTGAAGTATCAAGTTTGGTTTTTCATTTTGGAGCTTGTTTGCTAGGGCTGCTATTAGCTTAATCTTTGTCCCATTTTCTGTTTTTCACCACAAATAGTCTAGTGCTTATTGGCTTATTAGAGCTTTCCAGTTTGATTGTTTGTGTCTTTTAGCTTCAATTTAGTTGCTCTAGCTTATTTTCATCTTATTCTAGCTTGTGTTTCAAGTTGCAAGCTTATTTGAGCTTAAAATCTCATAATAAGCTCATTTTCAAAACTGTTGGGATAATAAGCTTGTAAAACAGCTTATTTGTAGTTTGTAAAATTTTTGTTTTTATAAAAGTTTCATATTTTAAGTATTTAAGTAGTTTTCAAAAATAAAAACAACAAAAACATCATTTTAATATTAGTGATAGCGTTTATTTAATAGATTTTAATTTTTTAGATTTTTCTTTTCAGCTTATTAATAAACAAACCTTGTTTTTATAGTTTTTCTAGTATTCTGTCATCATAAAGTATTTTTAGAAAAAGTTTCATAATTTTCTCTATCTATTTAGTATTTATTATAATTTTAATTAGTTAAAAATAGTAATTAATTAGTAATAAATAATTAAAAAGTATAAAAAATATCTTTTCAGTTTTAAAATTAGTTTTATCATATTTTAGATTTTTCCAAGTTAAAATTTTATTTTTCCAAGTTTATTTTATATTTTCTAGTAATTAAGTGTATTTTAAATAGTTAAAATAGATTTTAATTAATAATAATTAATGAAATAGTGTTAAAGATAATTTTCTTTTTTCTAATAATTTTCTTTTATTTTTAGGATTCCAAAAATGTTATTTTCATATTTTTAGGTCTTTTATTTCTTAGATTTTACTTTTTATTTTGTGCGTATACGTAGTTTTTAAAACTCACGTTTACGTTTCTTTCATCTGATTGTTGTGCTTTCCTGTTCTGTACTCTATTCCATTCCAATCAATCAGTAGTGTAATTTCTTAATCAAAACCTTTACAGATCACTATCCTTAGTGATCATTCTATCATCTGAGTTTGTTTTAACACACCATTGAGTCTCCGTGGGACTAAACGACCCGGGAATTCATTCTATTCTCCAGGACTTCATTGTATTTGTGTTTTAAGCAGTTTTAAGCTTCTTACTGTCTGCCATTCACAAGTGGCAGGCTTGTGTGAGGTAGCTTGACTGTTTTCAGCACAGATCAATTTTCTATCTCGATTAGGTTCACTCGCTTGATTCCTATCAAGTGATCTTTTTTCTTTTTGGTAGCCCATTGACTCTTCCGTTCACCATCATAGAGAACACGAATCCACTATATATGCGATTAGATTTTTCATGAAAAAGTATAATATTACTAGTTTGGATAAATCAAGATGCTGGGATAAAGTAATATGAACGGGATCTTATATAGATATATTTGAGTACCTTGAGAAAAGAGACCAAGTACATAAAAAGTTTAAGGATTTCACCTTAGGAGTTCTATCAAGCCCACAAAACACCTCATCTAGTGAAACCTATGCATCGTATGAGCCTTCACCTAGGACAGACTCTTATGAAAAACTTCCATATTTAGGAACAACTATTTTTAGTGAGGCCCTTAGGAATACTGACCAAGTATGTCAAAATCTTGTGGGAAACAACCGAGCAATAAACAATAAGTTGGATGAATTACTAGGATTGCTTTCATCACTACCTAAGGAAACAATTAAGGAGGATTTAGCCTTACATAAGTGCAATGACTTTGAATCTCAAGGAACACATGATGAATCCTTTAGGCAAAAAAAATATAGTGATCAAATTATTGAGGAATATTCCTATGAATCAGACTTAGAATTTGAAATGGCTAAGGAAGGATTTGAGAAACTTAGGCACATGTTTGGGTTAAATTCCACCAAAACACATGACGAGCATTTAGGGGATCTAGATATGATTAAGGATAAGATGAAAAGTCTAGACCCACAAGGTATCCCTCAAGTCCCAAGATCATTTAAGGCATACACACAAGCCATGACTTACCCGAAAGAAGTAGATGAGACTATAGGAACCCCAATGGAGGTAGAACCTTTATGCCAAACATAATTAGAGGATAAGAGTTTGAATACCTGTATTCATAACCTCTCTCTAAGTTCTATGGAAGTTCCTAGTGTTGATGATCCGTAGCCTCAACCTTTACCTGATTTTCCATCCTTTGATATACATCTAGGAGATAAAAGAGGAACCGACCCACCCATCAACCCATTTAGTCCGGGTAGTTTTAGGATGAAGGAAGCCATTCACACACCCCCTTCACCTCACGTGGCATGTTTCCACCCTAAGGGTGTGTATCGCTACTATCACCCGCACTTAATCTTAAGTGTAGGGAAAACCTCCCCTATATCCGTTAAATAAGGGTAGAGTCAGGCTCGAGACTCGAACAAAACAAGCACTTCTCGGGAGGCAATCCGAGCATATTTTATTTACTTGCTTTGTTTTGCTTTTAATTTTGTTTTTAGGATGTTTGCAAGCTAGTATTTGATTATGAATTATTGCATGATTAATGTGCATGAAATAAGTGTAGGGAAGATCATATGTGGTTATTAAGAACTTAAATTGATTATGTGATGTAACACCCCCAAATCTCGGTACAGTGGAAGACTTAAACAAGTTTTCGGGGCGTTACTGGATTGGTACATCACACAAACAAGATAGTCATATTATAGTTCAAATACCAATCCCAAATTTAATTATCCAAATACAATCATCCCAAAATAGTTAAATGTAAGGCCCAACATGATTTATAAAATACGTTCGTATAATATTATCAGAGTTTAAATATGATCCATCAACCATGCCTCATTGCCAAGCTTCCACAGAACAAGCATTCCAAACATCACTTAGATACCTGAGAAAAACATGCTAAAAGGTCAGCTAACGCTGGTGAGTTCATAGGTTTAAGTTCAAATTCAATAGTGGACCTGTAGGAGTTTATTTGCTATGCGAGACTAAGATAGATACACAATATCACACCAATCACATACCAATATCACAATCAATAACACCATCAATAACATAATCGACGTCATATTAGGGCCCTAAGCAACACTAGCCAGCGCAGTTGTAGCAAGGTCTCGAACAAATGCTACCCTGGACTAGGTCGAGGTAGAAGTCTATAAAGTGTCATAGAAATATAATTCCTACCATGGAATTTAAAACTCCACTAGCTCCTTTTTTCTCTCCCTACTAGGGGCGATTTCCGAAACCCTAATCCCCCATATTTTTCAAATCATTTTTTCCCTTAATCCACACTATTAATCATGTTTTCTATCACTGATTTGATTTCAATTAGATTAGTGTATGGTATTAATGATTCGTGGCTGGTTTTTGGGGATTCGATTGTATTTTTTATTAGGGTTTTGGAATCGTCCCTGGCTGTTTTCTTGCCGCCATATGTTCTTTACGATTCTGCTCCTAATCTTTACAATCATCGCCTCTCTACCTTTCTAGGCATGCAATCGACTTTGTAAGGGTTTATGAGTTGTGTTTTGATGGCGGTTGCTGGTTTGTTATGCGCTTATGGTTAATGAACGAATTAGGGTTTTCTAATTCGTTTTACATTCTCAACCCTAAACTGTTTTTTGTAATCGATTTTTAGGGTTTTCTGGCTGGTTTTGGATTCGATCGTATGGTTCTTCATGGTATTATCTTTGTTGTACGATCAGGTTATGGAGTTTGGATTGACATATTCGTATGGTTCTTTTTTTGGTCGATCCATTCTATGGAATGTAACCCTTGTGGTTTCTGATCTATGATAGTCGATCCTGGATCGTGGTAATTCTTGATGTGTTGGGTTCATCCTTGTAACGTGGGTGGGGGAGAGTGGAAGTCTTGTTTAACTGGTGTAAGTCATGAGTGATACTCGTTGTCACCTTTCACAAGTTTTATGCAATGTGATTATTATTTGTATTTGTGATCGGTTGCTAGAGGTTAGGGATTAGGAGACTCTATGTGTCGCTGCTATGGTATGTTGATGTTGCATTTGAACGATTAGGGTTGCTTCTAAACCTATTGCTGCTGATCATTGTAAGTTAAGTTTTTAAGATTTCTTATTCAACAATCTCTTTTTGCGCTTTGTTGGGGTATTCGGTTTAGCATCTCAATGCACACTTTTGGAGCGAGTTTATGCTTGCTGCTCTATCCGTGGTTTTAGAGTCTTCAACCAACTGTTGTGCGAAATTTGTGAACTGATTCTTATTTGATGGTTACTTGATCATGGAATTGTAAGTTAGGGTTTTCTAAACCTTATTGTTAGTTTTATGGCAGATTTTGTTTACTTAGGTTTGCATTCGGATCTTTGTGTAGCAAACCGATTTTATGTTGAAGATCGCTTGGATTTTTCTACGTGGATTCTTCAGGGAAGTTAAGGTGGACCGCCATAGTGATATAGAAGGCTCAAGTGTTTTTCTTGAGTAGTGGTGTAAATTTTATGTACTTGTGTCATTATTCGTAGGTTCATTTTATTGTAAGTTATATGAATGGTGTGTCATTCTTATATTCGAGTCTGTACGTGTCCTAAGGGACTGAGGTGAGAGACTCACTCTCATCTGTTGTACTTCAATGATTGCTTGGTTAATATACTTTACCAGGGTGCATGATTACTCCCCTTTACCCAAAAAAATATGATTCATACCCACTAAGGCAACATCTACCACATATCTATCTAAACAGTCAACACATAAGCAAATCAAAGAGTTTAAAAGGTCCAAAAGAGTAGCATGATTTCTTACCCCAATTTATTTAAAACAGAGATAAAAGTGGGGCTATGAAACTCACCTCAAGTAAGCAACACACAAACAAACATTAGCAACGAAGATAACAGCTAACACGGCTCAGCAACTACTGACTCGACACAACTTATTAATATAAACCAGTTCTTAATATATACTTCCAAATTCAACGTTATCTACCCCTATGTATTCCTTTTCTTTATCTCCAAAAATATCTTGTTTCACCGTTTAGTCCTAGCATTTGGTATCGTCGTATGTGTGTATCGACTCAACAAGACATCATGAATGCACTCAAATAACCACAATGCGACTCAATGCAACACAATGAGATGCCTAAACGATAAGCTCCATAGTCCAATAAATTTCGAAATAAATAGTTATACCTTATTGAATTCGTCAACTCGATAAACTCAATCATTTATTCGTGTCGCTTATTATCCCATAAACCGATCGCATCCTAACGAGTCATAAGGATAATTCACCCATTAATAACGTTATCCTACGTGCCTAGCGGGCTCTTATTAGATTCGTCAACCTAATAAGTCCGTTATCAACGTGGATCGACGCTATTAATGTCAGGTCATCCGTATCCCATGCACAAGATGTAAATAGTATTAAATGCTCGAAAATGGCATTAAATGCTCATAAATGGCACATTTCGATAAACGTGCACTCAAAACATTAAATATTTATTAATTAGAAAACCTTTCCCTTTTTAATCGTTAATTCCCGTATAAAATAGAAAATAATAAGACAAGTTTTGTTATCGAAGGTTTTAGTATAAAAACCATTTATTATTTGTGTTTCTTAGTTTTATTAACATGTTTATATATATATATATATATATATATATATATATATATATTACGTCAATTTCATCCGTGCTCCTGCAAATAGGCAAAAAACCCTAAAATTCTCTCCCCTAGGGGAGAAATCCGGCCACCACCCTGTACTTCTTTTCCGGCTAAATTCAAGACCCAATCGTCCTTTCTATCCTCTTTTTAGGGAATACGTTTTGGGTTTTGATATTCTTATGAGGGTGGTTGGGAAACGTTTCTTCTATATATTTTGAACGGATTTCTTCCTATTTATCTTGGTCGAAATCCTAAGCACTTTCAATCGGTGGGATCTGTTTTGTGGGTCACTCTTTATTCTTTAGGGTTTCTATACGTACTTATTGTTTTCCATGGCGGTCTAGTGATCAAGGGATTCCCTATTTATATAGGGACGATTATTCTTGTATATACCTCGTATCATTGATTGCTTTGTATTACTGAATCCCTACAATATTCTTGCAATCGATTTTCCTTTTTTTAGGGTTATCGAATTTTATTTAAGGGTTCGGTGTTCGGTGTTCTTCTGGTTTGATCTATCCCTCATGATAGGCATGTTGGGGTAGATGATTTGCTGCTCGTTATGGTTTTAAGAAACCATAATTTAGGGTTTCGATTATTATGAATGGTATGTAATGTTGGATCTGTTTGTTTCAATGCATGCTTATCTGTTATGGGTGGTTATTATGCCTGAACGTTTCTTTCATGGAGCTGGGATGATTTGTACGTGGGTAATGAGAGGGAGAGATGTTTGTAGATCGATCTGGTTGGAAGGATAGCGAGTCCTGTTATTTTCCGATCCTCAGCAGATCGAGATGTTGGTTATGTTGTAAGTTAGGGTTCGTTTAGCCCTATTGGTATGCTTATTGCGACCAGTGGCTTCAAATCACGTAATGAACCATTACTTTTCTTCTTGGAAGTCTTGGAAGTCTTGGAAGCCTTGTAACTAATCGTGGTGTTGAATGTTAGGGTTTGTATAACCCTGGTAAAATATATTAACCAAAACATTTAAGTACAATGGATGAGAGTGAATCTCTCACCTCGGCCAGTTACATGGGCAACAGACACACACTAAAAGTGTATATTAACCAAACATATTACATAAGTAAGACATGCCAATCTTATGAACCACCAAACATTCAAAATTACTTCCTACCGCGACCTAATAGACTAACATCATACATGTCACACATATCCTCCAAGTGTCTCGGTAAATCGTAGACTTGAGCAGCATAATCATCAAAGTCTTCAAGCTCAAGTCCCCCACCTCCCCCAGAAGCCAAAAATGACGCCATAGGGTTATCCGGCTCCAAAACCTCATCCTCATCACTATCAAAACAAGTTACATTCCCGACTTTAGAAAACGGATTACTTACCTTAGTAGCAAAAAAAGTCATATTCTCCAGAGGCTTAATAGCCGCACTTGTATCAACATGAGATTCCTTCCCACGAGAACCATCCATACCTGCTTCCTTAGTACAACCAGAAGAATTCACAATCTTCGCCTTGTCAGTAGCAGAATTAACCACAGTACATGGGATGCCCATGTCATCTTGCAACTCAAGAATCCCAAAAGAGTTAGACGTAGTAATAGGTGTACTTTTCGCATTAACACTTGCAGCTTCCGGTGTCTTAATCTTTGCAACATATACCTGCTTCCTAGGTGCAAATCTAGTACCCTTACCCATATTAATACCACTAGACATCTTCGTACCTTTGGTTTTAGCTTTCCGATTCTGCACCAGCTTAAACCCATCATTAGGCTCTTCCAAAGACGAGGTGGGAGCTACATCAAGATGCTCCTTAGTACTCTTAGGACAACTAGCATTAACATGCCCAAACACTTTACATTCCGCACAACGTGGAGGTTTCCATTCATATTCAACCTTGATACATGCCGTAGTAAAACCACTATCATCTTTTTTAGGGATAGCAATAGTCACCTCATGTTTAAGATCAGTTTCCGATGATAATTCAACAAGAGTACGTGCAAAACTAATACGACCCCATGAATAAACACACATGGAACTAGTGAAATCATCTAGCATAATCGGCTTACCCACCTGAGTAGCAATGAGGCTCAACCCATCTTCCAAATATGCAAGTAATGGCACATTATGCAACTTAATCCATACGGTCTTTGGTAACCTCACTTTTAGACAATAACACATCAGGAGTCCATTTAGTGAGGATGAGAGGAGAATTGCGAATAATCTAAGGACCTCGTTGAAGGACAGTATCAACACCCTCTTTAGAATCAAACTTAAAGAGGAACACACCATCGTCATTCTTCATAAGTTTCTTTAACCCAAACTTACCCCACGTGTTAGTGACGTAGTTTCGGACCAAAGGAAACGCAATACTATATATTTAGCAGCTTAATGGTCTACCGAATCACGTCATAGTGTTTGTCTAAGGAAGCTAGGTTTCCTGCGTATACCCTAGTTTTGAATATGATGACCTGGTGTTTACTTGTTGTTTTGCTTATAGATGGGGTCCTATATTCCTTGTTTTACTCAATCAAAGACATGTTGCTGATTGTCAAAAAATATGGTCTTTTGAGTGTTGGTGATGTCCATTCTGGAAGCTAGGGTTTTTAAACCTTAGTGTTCGTTTTTATGAATCTGATGGGTATTGCAAGTAGCCTATGCTGTCGTGAACGCATTTGTTACATGATAATCCTTGGTTGCGTTTGTGGAAGTGGTATTAGGTTGTGGCAGATTGTTACTCATGGGCTATGGTGCTGTTTGTAATGATTGTTTGTTGATGTGTGGGGCATCATTATGTCATGGTAAGTTGAAGGATTCCTATGATATAGGGTTATGGTCTTTGGATGCTCATTTAGGACATATTATATGTGAATTCTTCATGGAAGTCAAAGGTGGACCGCCGTAGTGATTTAGAAGGCTTAAGTGCGTATCCTTAAGTAGTATTGTAATGTTTTATGTACTTTTGTCACTATTGGTAGGTTCATTCTTTGTAAGTTATAGGAATGGTGTGTCATTCTTATATTAGCATTTGTAAGTGTCCTAAGGGACTAAGGTGAGGGATATCACCCTCATCCTATGTACCTCAACGTTTTTTGGAGTAATGAATTTTGCCGGGGGGAATTAACCCTTTTACCAAAAAAAAATATATTAAGTCAATTTCAATATAAGTTTCAAATCGTTATTCGTTTCGAGTCCACAAGCACGAGTCATAACCTCTCAGCTTTTATTCAATCTATAGTTCAATATATACTAAAGTCCATGTTACGGCGTTGTCGGGGTCAACTATGACTAAAAAGTCAAAGTAACACCGACGTTCTTCAAAGTTGACAATTTATAATGTAAGTCCAAGTAAATAATCACAATAGCGAAAATCAATCTCCAATCAACCCATATCAATCTCGCCATCCAAACAAACAACCAAATATACCCGTGACCAATGTCACGGCCCAAATGGTCATGACACGGTCCCGGTTAAGACCACGTGAACCAAACAAGCTTTAGAAGCTTTTTGGCTCCAAGCGTCTCATCCAATCACCAACAACAACTACCAACAAGTTACCACAATGACCCAACCCGGACCCTTGGTCCTCATGGGTCTCGTACGGCAACCATAACCACGTACGAAGCCCTAGTGGCTCGTACGACCTACCAAATCCATCCAAACACTCCCCAAATGGCTTCTCCAACAACCAAACACACTCAAACAACCTCCAAACAACATCCAATCATCAAGCCCATCAACTGATCATGACCAATAACCTGAAACTATGAATAAAATGTAAAAACACAATAAAATGACACAACACACGATACCAAATCACTAGTTTACATGTTTTAATTAGTTTTAAACTCATTTTAGACCCATGTCCATGAAACCCAACACATGTCGCCACTTGTACGAGCCAAATAGGGCTCGTACGAGGCTCCTCATAGCTCAAACAAACCACAACCATGTTCCTTTTACCTTTTCTAAACCCGATCTACAAAGTTACTTGAAAACCCTAGAAATCCGAATAGTTTTTGCAAGATTTTAAGGTGTTAATGGTGGATTCAAGGTGCATGCTATATATGGATGGAAAGAGGGAAGAAAGATCTACAAGATGGTGGTGGTGGTGGGTGGTCATGCGCGGCGGTGTGACTGGAATAGCGCCGACAGAGGGCGGCGTCTATGGTGTTATTATTAGGGTTAGGGTTTTTGTGGTGAGGGGAGAGAGAGTAGAAAGAGAAAGTAATGTGTGTGTGTTTTTAGTAAGAGAAGTAAACTAGGAAATGAGGTGGGATGGGGGTATATATATGGGGAATTAGGGACCAAAATAAAAATGAAAAGGGGAGAAGGGGGCGCCGGCCTAGTGAAACTAGGGGCCAAACCCGTAATTTTTATAAAACACTCCCGTTTACCCGCTCCCGAGCTCATATATTGTCCTACGAGTGTCCCACGACGTTCCTTAGACTTTCTATCACTTTTAATTATGTTTTTCCATGAGTTTTAATTATTTATTTATCAAGTTTCGTGTTACAGTTTATAAGTTACGTTATTTCTCGTTATATGATTTTATTGTGCCAAATCATATAGTGTTTAACGAAAAGAGCTAAAACTCATAAGACGACCCAGACGATAATAAAATAAATCATAAAAACCAATAATCGATATCAAAAAAAGTCACGGTTAATCGAAATAGTTCTAAGAGCAATTACTCGGTTTAACTTAGCATAATGCGGTTACCTAAAATGGGCTCCCTAATTGCCAGTTGTCACAGCCTCCCAGCCTCAAAAGAAACCCGTCTCGGGTTTCACTCTGAGTTGCTTGATGTCACGAAGAGTTTAGGGTACTTCCTACGGAAAACGTCCTCACATTCCCAAGTGAACTCTGGTCCATGACGAGAGTTCCAACGAACTTTGATAATCGGAATACGGCTATGCTTCAGCCGTTTAATCTAGCGATCCATGATCTCAATCGGTTCCTCAACGAAATTCAATTTCTCATCAATACGGATATCTCTCATAGGTACAACTAAGTTTTCCTCCAAAAGGCATTTCTTAAGGTTACTAACATGGAAGACATTATGTACACTGCTCAACTCTGAAGGTAGCTCAAGACGGTAAGCTACTGGTCCGATTCTTTCTAGGATTGGAAAGGGACCAATGTATCAGGGATTGAGTTTTCCACGCTTGCCAAAACATATTAGCCCTTTCCAAGGCGAAACCTTCAACATAACACGATCTCCTACCTGGAATTCTAAGGCTTTACGTCTCCTATCGGCGTAACTCTTTTGTCTATCACGAGCGGTTTCCAAACGATTACGAATCTGAACTATCTTCTCAGTGGTTTCTAGAATGAGTTCGGGACCGGTAAGCTGACTTTCGCCAACTTCCGCCCAACAAAGTAGAGAACGACATTTTCAGCCATACAATGCCTCAAATGGAGCGGCCTTAATGCTAGAATGGTAACTATTGTTGTAGGAGAATTCGGCCAAAGATAGGTGTCTCTCCCAGCCTTTGTCGAAATCGATGACATAGGCTCGAAGCATATCTTCTAAGCTCTTAATGGTTCTTTCGCTCTGACCATCGGTTTGAGGATGATAAGCAGTACTCATATCCAATTTTGTTCTTAATGCTGACTGTAAGGACTCTCAGAAGTGGGATGTAAAACGGCTATACGGTCGAAAATGATAGATATGGTACTCCATGACGCGATACTATCTCCTTGATATACAGCCGAGCGAGCTTGTCGAGACTATCGACCTCGCTAATGGCCAAGAAGTGAGCAGACTTAGTCAAATGATCTACAATTACCCAGATAGCATCATTGCCGCTAACTATTCTAGGTAATTTGTTGATGAGGTCCATGGTGATTCGCTCCCATTTCCATACAGGGAGGTCAGGTTGAACTAAAAGTCCTGAGGGTTTCTGGTGTTCGGCCTTTAACTTAGAACAAGTCATGATACATCTTATCGGCTCCGCGACTCGTGCATAAGCAACTCACGGATTCCGCCATGAAATGGTATCCAGCTTCTGTCTCTGAAGCATAAGGTTCCGTCGGAATGCTTCAAGAAGCCTTTTTCACTTTCTACCATTCCATGCAGGTTCTCAAATGGACGGTTCTCTTCCGTCAATGCTGCAGCTTGGGCGGCTAAGATTTGAGATGGTAGAGGTGAACTAATGGTCATTCCTAGGGATCAAATGTGTAAAGGTGGAATGTTCTCCTTACAGCTGAGTGCATATGTCACGACATTGGCTTTACCAGGGTGATAACGAATCTCACAGTCATAATCACTGAGTAACTTAAACCAACGACGCTGTCTCATATTCAGATCCTTCTGGTCTAAGATGTGCTTCAGGCTTTTATGGTCGTTAAACACTACACACTTGGTTCCATATAGATAATGTCTCCAAATCCTAAGGGCAAACACTACATCACCTAACTCCAGATCATGGGTGGTGTAGTTTTTCGCATGCTTCTTAAGTTGTCAGGAGGCATAAGCTATCACCTTATCCCGTTGCATCAAAACAGCACCTAAGCCTTTATGCGAAGCATCATAGTACACGACAAAATCTTCACTTCCTTCAGGCAAAGCTAGGATGGGGGCACTACACAACTTCTCCTTCAGAAGTTGGAATGCTTCTTCTTCCTTTTCTCCCCATTCATACTTAACGTCCTTCTGCGTCACTTTGGTCAGTGACTTAGCTATTTTGGAGAATCCCTCAATGAATCTCCGGTAATAGCCAGCTAAACCTAGAAACTGGCAGATTTCTGATGGGTTCCTAGGGGCGGCCCATTCCTTAATGGCCTCAATCTTGGCTGGGTCAACATGAACTCCTCGACTATCTATCACGTGACCTAAGAATTGCACGGTCGGAATCCAAAATTTACCCTTAGAGAATTTGGCACACAGTTTCTCTTCTCTCAACAACTCTAAAATGAGCCTCAAGTGCTCTTCATGCTCCTCTCTATTCTTGGAGTATATCAAGATGTCGTCTATGAATACTATCTCAAACTTATCCAGGTATGGCTTACACACTCTATTCATGAGATCCATGAATACCGCTGGCGCGTTGGTCAAACCAAACGACATCACATGGAATTCATAGTGTCCATAACGAGTTCTAAATGCCGTCTTAGGAATATCCTCCTCTCGAACTCTAAGCTGGTGATATCCAGACGGAAGTCGATCTTGGAAAACACACTATCTCCTTGGAGTTGATCAAATAGGTCATCTATTCTAGGTAGTGGATATCGGTTCTTCACCGTCAACTTATTCAATTCCCTATAGTCAATGCACATCCAAAACGATCCATCCTTCTTCTTTACAAACAACATCGGTGCTCCCCACGGTGACGAACTTGGTCGAATGAATCCCTTCTCTGACAACTTTGCCAACTGCTTATACAGTTCCTCCAATTCTCTTAGAGCAAGTCGATAGGGTACCCGGGCTACAGGTGCAGCACCAGGTATCAACTCTATTTGGAATTCCACTTGTTGGACAGGTGGAATCCCTGGCATATCGTCAGGAAACACATCTGGAAACTCTCTAATGACGGGTATATCCTTAAGGTGTCCTTCGCTCTTCTTCTCGCTTATCTTTTCAGAAATTCGAGCCAAGAAAAGACAACCTCCTCTATCGATGTACTTCTGGGCCTTAATACAAGAGATGATGCTCAACCGGGAGGGACCTCCACAGTCGCTCCGATCTCCTTGTATGCTGATAACATCAAATAATCCTGAATATTAAGTGTCAATTTCCCACAATAATGCTTGTAATTTATATCATTTATATGGATTTACGCTTGTTTTCCATTATATTTTACTTTCAGGTAAACTACGAGCATTGGAGCTAAAGAGACGCGGAATTGGAGAGTTTATTGAAGATTTATCATAGTATGCTCACTTTGAAGAAGTTACGGCGTAACTCCTCTCTCACATTACGTCGTAACTAAAGCAAGGCTAAGAAAACGAACTTAACTAATGATTATGGCGTAACTCTATCCAAGATTATGACGTAACCATATTAGGTCAAATGAGGTTCTGCGCCGCTACTAATTACGCCTTAACTCATGCATCAACTACGGCGTAACCAAGATTTATTGAAGATACGGCGTAAATCCTTCCTGAGTTTACGCCGTAACCAGCATTATTAGTGCAAATTACGAAGAATTGTATGTTACGGCGTAACTCTTTTAATAGTTATGCCGTAACCAGATCTGGCCTATAAATACCCCACGATTTCCAGCATTTCAAAGCATCTCATTTCACACACAACAATCAGAGAACGTGAGAAGAAGTCGAAGGCAGATTTAGAGGAGCATACGGAGCTGTCTCCAAGGGAGAAATCACTCCCCTACGATAAGCATTAGATTTTTATCTTTTCTTTACTTTCGATTCATGCATTTCGTAACATTAAACATTGAATTGATTTGTATGGTTAATATGAGCGGCTAAGCACCTCTTGGTGTCGGCCTAGTTATGATTCCTTAATTGTTTTATTTGCGTTTACTTTACTTCCGTATAATTGTTTCTAAGTGTATGCATGCATAGTTTATTGGTAGCTACCCTTGTTTTCGGTAGTTTTGAATGGCGGTAGAGGCTAGTTGATTAGGATATATGACCAATTGATTCTAAGTGAGTAGACTGAGACGGGAAGGGTAAGATATGACCAACTGACGACCCTTTCTACTTGTGCGATTTGACCAACTGATCACCTACCGTTTGGATGAACTTAAGAAGTAAGGGGTGAGTGTTTAAGTTGCTAGCGCTCGGGCACTCACTATTATGAATCTAGCATGTAGCGGTAATTAATGACTTGGCTTAGGGGACCAGGAACAACTGGACTTATGAGGGGACACCTGACTTCTCTAGTGGTACCCTTTGCTGATAGGTTAGGACGAACTGACCAAATGTTGTCCTCTCGACTTTGACCCGACCTGAAGTAATTGGAAGTAATTAGACGTAAATATTACTAGTTAGGACGATTAACTAGGTTAGGCCCACTCTCCTCTATTGATCACATCCTTTGCCTTTACTTTCTTTAGTAGTTAATTCTATATCAAAATTATATTAAAATCTGTGACGCCTAGATTTAGTATCAATCCACACATGTAGCTCTTGGGACGACCTCGGTTTTACCGAATACTACACTACACACGACCGGGTACACTGCCCGTTAGTGCATTAGGGTAGACCATAGGTATAACGAGACTTATAAATATTAAAACCTGGTCAGTAAAACCTGCATCAATTTCTTGGCGCCGCTGCTGGGGAGTTATATTAGGATTGCTATTAAGTCTTTCATTTTTGTTTTGTTTTTAAATTTTCTCAAATTCTCACGATCTCTTTTCAAGTTTCAGGTACCATGGAAGTTGTTAACATTGATGACCTCACTCTTGTTGAATATTTGGTGTTGACAAGAGAAGAACAAGGGCCGGGGCTCGTAAGACCGGCAATTGGAGCTGATGTTTGTTTTGAAGTTAAAGACCAATTTATGAGGGAGCTTCGTGCTAACCATTTTTCAGGAAACATGGACGAAGATGCGTATGAGCATGTTGAGAATGTCTTGTACATCACAAGCCTTTTCAACATTCCAGGTGTGTCTCATGACGTTGTTATGGTAAGGGTGTTCCCCATGACTCTTACTGGGGCTGCCAGAAGATGGATCGAAAGGTTGTCCGCCGGGGCAGTTTATACTTGGGCTCTACTAAAGAAGCACTTCATCCAGTGGTATTGTCCTCCGTCCAAGATATCCAACCAGCTTTTGGAAATCCATAATTTCAAGCAAGAAGACGATGAAACCTTGTATCAAGCCTGGGATAGATACAACGATCTCCTATACAAGTGTCCTACACATGATCTAAACAACCAGCAAAAGGTCAACATGTTCTACAAAGGAATAAACGTGACTACAAGATAGATGTTGGACTATCAAGGACCAATTCCAAGCATGACTCCTACTCAAGCAATTGAAGCCATCCAAAAAATGGATGATCATTCCAAAAAATGGCATGATGGAGGAAGCAACAGAAACCAAGGCGGAAGTTTTGATGGAATTGCAGCCATTACTAGCAAAATTGAAAATCTGAGTCGAGATATGCTGAAAATCAGAGAAACTGTTCATGCCATCCAAGTAGGTTTTGAAAGTTGTGGGGAAGGACATCTCACTAAGAATTGTCCTAACATTAACGAAGGAAACACAATCGAAGAAGCTAAATCTGGAGAAAATCGACCATTTTACGGGGATAATCGTAATGGCTATCGTGGAGGACCTCCCACATATTATAAGTGTGGTGAAAGAAGAGCTAACTTGGAGGAAATGATTAACAAGTACCTTGTAGATTGAAAGAACAAGAAGAATGGCTGAAAAACTTCCAAGATAATCCAAACAAAAGCCTTTCTAGCCATGACGTATCACTTAAAAACTTGGAAACTATGATTGGGAAACTTGGAAACGAGGTACAAAAAAGAAATGAGGCACAAAAGAAAAAATCAAGAGTATGTAAAGCCGTATTTTCTGAAAATGACAAATCTACCAATGAGTTGAATAAATAAAAGATGCCGATAGCGGAAGAGAGTTACGCCGTAACCAAACATCGAAGTTACGGCGTAACCAAGACACGATCAATGACAAGTCTACCAAAATTGTCGACTCTAAAAGGAAAAATCATTGGTGTAAGGCTATTGCAATTGATGATGGAGAGTGTTACAACCTATGGGCCTCTTGCGACCCTCGGAAGGCCTGCGATGGAGGGGTCGATAAGGAAAGGATTAATGATGACAGATACATGTGGACTACACTTAACGATGAAGAAAGATTAGCCAAATTCTCGATTAACAAAGTGGAAGGGCCACCTATCAAGCATTGCTGAAGGCCCTTACTAATCACAGAAGATGAGTTCACACAAGCAGTTCAGGAATTCTTTACAAACGGGACGCTTCTTAAGGAGCTGAACCATACTATCATTGCTTTGATCCCTAAGGTCTCTTCTCCTCTCAAATCGGATGAAAGGTTGTTTGTCGACTTTGGTTAGTCCTAATCAGTCCGCCTTTGTCCCGGGAAGGCGCATTTCTGATAATATTCTTTTGACTCAATAAATTATGCATAATTATCATTTAGACCGTGGTCCTTCTTGATGTGCTTTTAAAGTTGATATCCAAAAGGCGTATGACACGGTTGATTGGTCTTTTCTCAAGGAGGTTTTAGTCGGTTTTGGGTTTCATCAAAGGATGATAGGATGGATTATGGAGTGTACAACGACGGCTTCATTTTCTTTAAGTATTAATGGTGTTTTTCATGGATATTTTAAGGGTAAAGGAGGTTTAAGGCAAGGAGATCCGTTATCTCCCTATTTTTTTGGGTAAAAGGGTAATTCACCCCGGTAAAATTCATTACACCAAAAACATTGAAGTACATAGGATGAGGGTGATATCCCTCACCTGAGTCCCTTAGGACACTTACAGACTCGAATATAATAATGACACGTCATTCCTATAACTTACAATAAAATGAACCTACCAATAATGACACAAGTACATATAACATGACAATACTACTCAAGAAAAAACTTGAGCCTTCTAAATCACTTTGGCAGTCCACCTTAACTTCCATGAAGAATCCATGAATAAACATCCAAGCGATCTTCAACATATAATCAGATGATACAAAGGGTTTTGAACAAGACCCTTCTAACTTAACTACCACATAGAGTACCAATCAACCTATTAAATAAGAATGCTGACCGGATACAAGGGCTCTAAAGGTACCCATCAAACATAGTACTTTCCTCACTCATGGATCGTCATATGTGAATTCAGGTCACAAAGAGTAGGAAAAGAAACCACGCACTAACCACATGCAATCAACAAAAAGCTCAGCCCATCATAATATCCAGCATCACAAGTGACAAGAAGCAGCATGAGCCAATATGATCAAAACTACCATATCAAACACTATGCCAAGATTAAGATTACCAATACACTGCCCAATGCAACCAAAATCAGAATGCAAACCAAAGGTAGCCTAATCAGCCATACCAATCACCTCAACTACGACTAGATCCAATACCTTATCTGCTAAAGGTTCTAAAGGGTGAAACTTTAGCTAAGAATGTAACACGGTGTAAGAAGATCAATCATAGACGAATTATTAGAGTTTATAAAAACCCTAACTTCCAATAACCAACCCAAGAGGAACTCCAGATTATGTCCAAACATAGGTCGGTGTCACACCCAAACATCTAACTATCATATTGTAGACCACATCAGGACGAATAGTACCACAGACCACCAGGTCATAAACAAATACGAACCAAAACATGACAACTAAGGTTAAAAACAACCTTAACTACCATAACGACCAGCAACATCAATCACAAGACCCAATAAAGTAACAATCAAAAACATATGTTTGAAAGATGACATGGGTTTTTGAACAAGAACCCTAAAGCTTGTGATGGAAATTCTTACCCTAATGCTTCAAAGGAAAGTTCAAGAGTCTGAGGATTTTTCCTATCATCAGTATTGCTCTAATCTCAATCTGGTCAATTTATGCTTCGTTGATGACTTATTTCTCTTTGACCATGGTGATGTTGGATCTGCTAGTGTTATTATGGAGGCGTTGGATGAGTTTACTCATGCATCGGGCTTGGTTCCTAGTCTCCCTAAAAGCACGGCTTATTTCTGTAACGTGTTGAATTATGTGAAGCTTGATATTCTTAATGTTCTCCCATTTGAAGAAGGTACGCTTCCTGTTAAATATCTGGGTGTGCCGTTAATTGCTTATAGACTTATCAATCGGGATTGCAAGGAGCTTGTTGAGAAGGTTAAGAATAAAATTTGTGATTGGAAGAATAAATTCCTCTCTTTTGCTCGTAGAATTCAGTTGATTCAACCTGTTCTGGCTTCTATGCATGTGTATTGGGCGTCTTGTGTTTATTCTTCCATCTCGTATTTTGTTAGATTTGGAAGAATTAATGCGGGGGTTTTTATGGTGTCAAGGGGAGATGCGTAGAGGAAAGTCCAAAGTGGCGTGGGAGGTGGTTTGTCTTCCTAAGGTTGAGGGTGGTCTTGGCATTCGAAGGTTAGAGTGGTTCAATAAAGCGTTTATCACTTCTCATATTTGGAGGATTTTTACACATAGGGAGTCTCTTTGGGTTCAATGGATTTACTCTTATAAATTAAGGGATCGTAGTTTTTGGGATATTCCTTTGCGTGGAAACATGTCTTGGAGTTGGCGGAAAATCCTTCAGCTGAGACCGATTATTCGTCAGTTTTTTTGGTATAAAGTGAGAGCGGGTAATTCCATTTCTGCTTGGTTTGATAATTGGTGTGATGCGAGTCCTCTTGGTTCTATGATCTCGTCTCGGGATATTTATCGGGCGGGCCTCACTATGTCTTCTTCGGTCTTGGATTGTATTGCTAATAATAGCTGGATATGGCCAATTGATTGGTATTCTAAATATCCGTTGCTTTGTTCGATTTCTGTTCTGATCATTAACCTAGATACTTTGGATCGGCTTGTTTGGAAATCTCGTGATGATGGTTTTCGGGATTTTTTAGTGGGTTCGGTTTGGGTGTGCATTAGACCGAGAGGGGATATCGTCTTATGGTATGATTTGGTTTGGTTTTCTCATCGCATCCCTCGGCATGCTGTTACTCTTTGGCTGATCATCAAGAGGAAATTAAAGACTCAAGATAACCTGAGACAATGGGATGTCAGTAGTGATACTAACTTAAACCTGTTTCAGTGCCCGTATTGCAAGTCTCAACCAGATTCTCATGATCACCTTTTTTTCCAGTGTGTTTTTTCTATGCAGGTTTGGACTCAAGTTAAGCGCTTTACAGGTGTCTCTTCTATTCCAACTACTTTGGGTCATATAGTGGAGTTTCTTGTTCCTTTGGCGCGCAAGAGATCTATTAGATGTGTTATCTCGAAGTTGGTCTTTGCTGCTTCATGTTACTTCATCTGGCAAGAGCGTAACAACCGTCTTTTCAAGAATAAGAAGAGGTCGAAAGCTCAAGTTATTGATGTGATCATGTCGACTGTTCGTCTTAAGCTTCTCTCTTGTTCCTTTAAGAAGATGACTAACGTAGAAGTGCTCCTTGATTTATGGAAGCATCCTCGGTCTCTCATTCGTGTTACTCGATGATGGTTTCTTTTCCTATTTTGGTGGATGTTTGGCGCTTGCATTATTCGGATTGGGATCTTCACAGTCAGTTTGGTTATCTGGATCGTGTGGAGTGTCCTTGGAGTTATGACCCGCTGGGTGTTGTTGGTTGTCGTGTGGGTTCCTTGGAGATCCGGGTGAGATCTGTACTCTTTTTCCCTACTCCAAGGTTTTACCACAGGTTTTTTACTTGGAAAGGGTTTTTAAGGAGGCAGTTTCATTTGGTTCATCAATCTCCTATGAACAGGTGGGCGGATTATTGTGGTGATTCCTGTGTAGCTAAATGGTTTTTTCCTGTTGGTGTTTTAGTTTAATACTGTCTAGGTATTGTAACGCTTAGTGGCCTGTCACTAGCGGTTTAGTTGGTCGTTCAAGCTTTTCTTGAGGTTAATGTGGCACTTCAGCCACATTCCAATGTACTTATTTGGTTGAATTTTTAATATATTTTACCGGGGTGAAGCCTTTTTACCAAAAAAAAGGAGGGGGCAATGTGAAGAACGAAGTCTGGATATGCCCACATGAATCGGGAATACATTACATTGATTTTGGGGACCTATCATTCAGAGATTGGTATTCAGTAAGGTTCGGTGATGCAATAATTAATTCAGTTTTGTTAAGAAATTTGGTGCTCAAATATGAAAAACATATTCTTCAAGGAAGATCATTAAACCTCTCAACGATATTCCTTCTTGCAACAACGATGATGAAGGAACTCGAAGTCATTGGTGTGAGCAAATTAAAACCAGTGACGAAAATTTTTGGGCATCTTGCAACCCTTTTGATTGTGAATACGATGGGGGAAGCAGTATTGAGAGAGCTGGGGAAGACGAGTTCTTATGGACCTCGACTAATGAATCAGAAAGAACAGAAGTGCCTTGGCTAGACGATTTAGGATTCGACGATTGGGTCAAAATCAAATATGGAAAAATCGACGTGCTAACTAAAGGAGAAAATCTGGAATGGATGTATCAGTAAAGACGAACCAAGAAACGAAGTTCCAAATGAAGAATCGGATAATGACACCAAGGATTCATCGAGTAAGCAAAAAGAGGAATGCAAACAGGTGCTAGTGGAAAATTTACTCGACGATAAACGAATTAAAGATATCGATTCCGATGATGATGATTTTGATTACCTCGAACTACAAGGTGAAGATAGGTTCGTTGACCCCGATGATGAAGCACATGAGAAAAGAAGGTGCAAACTTCTTGGCATTCCGTATAAGAGGCCGCCACCAATTATAGCCGAAAAGTATGAGTTCACTCGATACCATTTAGGGCCGGAGGAAAAATTTTGTAAAATTCGAAAGATCGAGACTAAAGAATACCTCCGCACTGCCACAAATGTCGCTTGGGTCAGATGAAACTTGATGAAAGATAGCCATAAAATAATTCCAAAAACGTCCTCTCTACCCTTGGATTCCTGTTCTTGGGAATGCAATACGTTTTGTGGTTGTTTTCTATTGTTAAGAGGTGGCGGCTGGTGTGTGTTTGTTGCAATCTTTGTCGAAACCCTAACTATTCTTATCTTTGTATTATCGGTTTAATTAGGGTTTCGATGGATCTGATCCTTTTAATAGTAGTTTTTATTCTATGATCTGATGGGATTGTTGGTGGCCGACCTTGGTATAATATGTATAAAACATGTTTGGTTTTATCTTTATGGTCGTATTTATTGGGATCGATTGCTGTGGGAATGATTCTTTGATGCATATGAAACCCTAGTATTAGGGTTTCGTTTTTTTATCTTGCTGATTGATGGTAAACCCTGTTAGGGTTTTGAACGATTCATGGGGTTGGTTTTTATACAGGTAAGTCGACACTTGTTGTCGTGTTTGGTTGTGTATTGATTTACAATGGTTGTGGGTGTTGAGAGAGAGGATTTGTGAGGTTGTTTTTGTTGGTTATGGTTTGTAAATCCTAGCTCTAGTATTCCTGATGGGTCTTGTTTGCTGCTACGACCTGGTTGGAATTTCAGGTTGGGATTGGTTATTGATACGCATGGTGTTCATGGTGCTGTACCTATCTTCCCATTGGTCAATTGTTCCGTTCATGATCTGGTCCTGCTTTGGTGGTATTTGTTGTTTCGAATTATGGGGCCGTTTTATGATGGAATATTGGAAGTTGTGTTTGTGGTGGTTTGATATTACTACAACACATTATTGGTTGATGATGCACATATCATATGTTCAAAGTTCTGGTGCTTATTGACCTGTAAATGCATGGTTTTGATCATCACTCTTGGAAGTTAGGGTTGTTCAATCCTGATTCATACTTGGTATTTCGGGTTTGTGCTGGAATTTGGGTTTGTGCTGGAAGTTGTGTGGTTGGATTGAAGTTGCCATTGTGGAAGTGCGTATGCTCTCTATGTATTCTTTGGTTATTCTTATTGGTGTTGGTTTTGCATCTAAACATACACCTTTGGAGCGAGTTTATGCTTGCAGCTCTATCCATGGTTTTAGAGTCTCTCACCAACCGTTGTGTGTAATTTGTGAACTGAATTCAATTTTGATGATCCATGAGTGTGGGATGGTTGTTTGCACTTCTATAATATGGATGATTGTCTGGATCGCATGGAAGTTGTTGGAAGTTCTATAATGACTATGTTTTTGGTGTTACCTTAGTGAATCAAGTTTAAATTCCATATTTATATTCACTTGTATAGTCATTATAGGTGTAAGTTTTATTTTGTAAGTTATAAGAATGGCGTGTGATTCTTATATGAGAGTCTGTAAGTGTCCTGAGGGACTGAGATGAGGGATGTCACTCTCATCCTTTGTACTTCAATGTTTTTGGTGTAATAAATTTTAACGGGGTAAATTAACCCTTTTTGCCCAAAAAAAAAACTTGTTGAAAGACATGGAGGAAGTTGGCTAAGTCCAAAGGCCACCATAAAGCCCCGAGGCTCTGAGTCTAATTATCCCTTTCATTTGTTTTATTTTCATTTCTGTTGGGTTTTGTGTTTTTAACCATTTTTGCAGGAAACGAATAAAAGTTGCTGCTGCAGCATGCTGATCTGACCAGAATTACGGCGTAACTCATTCTCATGGTTACGCCGTAATAGGCCCATTTGCAACTGAACTTCAGATGCACTACCAATTACGGCGTAATCCCATCTCAGTGGTTACGCCGTAGCTACACTTTTGCAGCGTATGCCAGGTTTTACCTAGTTACGACGTAACTCCTTCTGGAGTTACGACGTAACTATCCTCTGCATTACTTCTTTACTACACAATAACCTTGTATTAGTCATTTAAATGAACTTTGTGGGTATGTTCCCTGTAAGCCCTCACGAGACTACACTCGTCCACTTGGGACACCAAGTGGTTTAAAAGGCTTGTTGCATGCGCGAAATGCAACCGTGATTCCTACGAAAGTGAGTTAGGTTTATTTTTCATTTTTCATTTTTTTTCTTTTTAGAATTATGCTTGTCGGTAATGTGATTTCAGGGATTGAAGTTTGCTCATGGATGCTTATGCGAAGGCACAACTCTCTTTCGTGGGCCTTCTTTCTGTTTGAAGCAAATTTCAGGGAAGTTCTCGCTCTAATTCTACTTTTCTCTTCACCTTTATTTAATGCTTAGTAAAAAAGGGAACTTGTACAATTCAAGTAGGGGGACGGGAGTAGAATTATCTCTTGAACTTTATTTTGCCCTCGTATTTCTAGTTTATTTTAAAAAATTATGCCATTTTTAAAGTTTTGACATGTTTTTCTTAACCTAACTAGATTAGACCTTAGTCGAGCACATACAACCCTTGATACTTTATGGTGAGATTATCCTTATCCGTTTCCAAAATTTTACCCCAAATCCACCAAATTATGAGTGTGCCGGTAGCTTGTAAACTTTAGAAGTTGGCCTTTGCATCATTTCAAGACCATAGACTAGGTATGTTGAGTTAGCTCGATGTATTCGGACTTTTCAGTTTAAGAAGGCAGTATTATAGGATTATCACCCAAATAGCCTACCATTGTGTGTCTATCGATTAGTCACCTCGACTTCTCAACCCCCATGTGAAACACTTTTGTTGCACTCACCTTTAGTGCAAGATACCCCTAGATACACCCATCTGAGCCATTCCTTTCATTTTGTTAACCCAGTATATTGTTTCGTTACACCTATACACCTTAGCCTACCCTGTAGTCTTTATTTGTGATTGGGAAGTCATCATTTGCCTAAGTTCAAGGTTCAAGTGGAAAGGTTCGGGAACCACGCTTTCGTCGATGACATATTCTTAAAGATCATTGAAGACCCCCCGAATTCCCATTGTTCATCTCAAGTGGGGGGATGTTATATTTATTTGTTCTTTTTTTGGTAAAACGGCTTCACCCCGGTAAAATATATTAAAAAATCAACAAAATAAGTACACTGGAATGTGGCTGAAGTGCCACATTAACCTCAAGCAAAAGCTTGAACAACCAACTAAACCGCTAGTGACAGGCCACTAAGCGTTACAATACCTAGACAGTACTAAAACTAAAACACCAACAGGAAAAAACCATTTAGCTACACAGGAATCACCACAATAATCCGCCCACCTGTTCGTTGGAGATTGATGAACCAAATGAGACTGCCTCCTTAAAAACCCTTTCCAAGTAAAAACCCTGTGGGAAAACCTTGGAGTAGGGAAAAAGAGTACAGCTCTCACCCGGATCTCCAACGAACCCACACGACAACCAACAACACCCAGCGGGTCATAACTCCAAGGACACTCCACACGATCCAGATAACCAAACTCACTGTAAAGATCCTAATCCGAATAATGCAAGCGCCAAACATCCACCAAAATAGGAAAAGAAACCATCATCGAGTAACACGAATGAGAGACCGAGGAAGCTTCCATAAATCAAGGAGCACTTATACGTTAGCCGTCTTCTTAAAGGAACAAGAGAGAAGCTTAAGACGAACAGTCGACATGATCACATCAATAACTTGAGCTTCCGACCTCTTCTTATTCTTGAAAAGACGGTTGTTACGCTCTTGCCAGATGAAGTAACATGAAGCAGCAAAGACCAACTTCGAGATAACACATCTAATAGATCTCTTGCATGCCAAAGGAACAAGAAACTCCACAATAGGACCCAAAGTAGTTGGAATAGAAGAGACACCTGTAAAGCGCTTAACTTGAGTCCAAACATGCATAGAAAAAACACATTGGAAAACAAGGTGATCATGAGAATCTGGTTAAGACTTGCAAAACGGGCACTGAAACATGTTTAAGTCAGTATCACTACTGACATCCCATTGTCTCGGGTTATCTTGAGTCTTTAACTTCCTCTCGATGATCAGCCAAAGAGTAACAGCATGCCGAGGGATGCGATGAGAAAACCAAACCAAATCATATCATAAGACGACATCCCCTCTCGGTCTAATGCACTCCCAAACCGAACCCACTGAAAAATCCCGAAAACCATCATCACGAGATTTCCAAACAAGCCGATCCAAAGTATCTGGGTTAATGACCGGAACAGACATCGAACCAAGCAAAGGATATTTAGAATACCAATCAATTGGCCATATCCAGCTATTATTAGCAATACAATCCAAGACCGAAGATGACATAGTGAGGCCTGCCCGATAAATATCCCGACACGAGATCATAGAACCAAGAGGACTCGCATCACACCAATTATCAAACCAAGCAGAAATGGAATTACCCGCTCCCACTTTATACCAAAAAAACTGACGAATAATCGGTCTCAGCTGAAGGATTTTCCGCCAACTCCAAGACATGTTTCCACGCAAAGGAATATCCCAAAAACTACGATCCCTTAATTTATAAGAGTGAATCCATTGAACCCAAAGAGACTCCCTATGTGTAAAAAGCCTCTAAATATGAGAAGTGATCAACGCTTTATTGAACCACTCTAACCTTCTAATGCCAAGACCACCCTCAACCTTAGGAAGACAAACCACCTCCCACTCCACTTTGGACTTTCCTCTACGCATCTCCCCTTGACACCATAAAAACCCCCGCATTAATTGTTCTAAATCTAACAGAATACGAGATGGAAGAATAAACACAGACGCCCAATACATATGCATAGAAGCCAGAACAGATTGAATCAACTGAATTCTACCAGCAAAAGAGAGGAATTTATTCTTCCAATCACAAGTTTTATTCTTAACCTTCTCAACAAGCTCCTTGCAATCCCGATAGATAAGTCTAGATGCAATTAATGGCACACCCAGATATTTAACAGGAAGCGTACCTTCTTCAAATGGGAGAACATTAAGAATATCAAGCTTCACATAATTCAACACGTTACAGAAATAAGCCGTGCTTTTAGGGAGACTAGGAACCAAGCTCGATACATGAGTAAACTCATCCAACGCCTCCATAATAACACGAGCAGATCCAACATCACCATGGGCAAAGAGA
The DNA here is from genome assembly GCA_019973895.1 of Chrysanthemum seticuspe. Classification (NCBI taxonomy): domain Eukaryota; kingdom Viridiplantae; phylum Streptophyta; class Magnoliopsida; order Asterales; family Asteraceae; genus Chrysanthemum; species Chrysanthemum seticuspe. The sequence continues at coordinate 184,190,955 of BPTQ01000005.1, forward strand.
AATAAGTCATCAACGAAGCATAAATTGACCAGATTGAGATTAGAGCAATACTGATGATAGGCAAAATCCTCAGACTCCCGAACTTTCCTTTGAAGCATTAGGGTAAGAATTTCCATCACAAGTGTAAACAAATAGGGAGATAATGGATATCCTTGTCTTAAACCTCTTTTACCCTTAAAATATCCATGCAAAACACCATTAATACTTAAAGAAAATGAAGCCGTCGTTGTACACTCCATAATCCATCCTATCATCCTTTGTTGAAACCCAAAACCGACTAAAACCTCCTTGAGAAAAGACCAATCAACCGTGTCATACGCCTTTTGGATATCAACTTTAAAAGCACATCGAGAAGGACCACGGTCTAAATGATAATTATGCATAATTTCTTGAGTCAAGAGAATATTATCAGAAATGCGCCTTCCCGGGACAAAGGCGGACTGATTAGGACTAACCAAAGTCGACAAACAACCTTTCATCCGATTTGAGAGGATCTTACAATGCATTTGAAAAGAACATTACAGCAAGATATAGGCCGGTAATCAGTAATTCTGAGAGGAGAAGAGACCTTAGGGATCAAAGCAATGATAGTATGGTTCAGCTCCTTAAGTAGCGTCCCGTTTGTAAAGAATTCCTAAACTGCTTTAACCGCATCATGAGACACAATATCCCAAGTTCCTTTAAAGAAAGAAGCCGAAAAGCCATCAGGACTAGGGGACTTATCATCACCCATAGAAAAGATAGCCTCGCGAACTTCCTGCGCAATAACATTACGAACCATATGATTAGCAGCATCCATAGAAAGCTTATTACAGAATAAGTTAGATAAGTTAAAAGGATGGGTGACTCCCTGTTGTCCCAAAAAAGACATGTAATGATCAACAAACGCCATGGGGACCCGACCACCATCCATCCGAACGCCATGCATATCCGTCACACTATCAATACGATTTCGAGCAGCCCTGCTTTTAACAACCTTATGAAAATATGCCGTGTTCGAATCGCCCAATTTAAGCCAATCAATCTTAGCTTCTTTCTTAATAAATGTCTCTTCCATCAAACAAGCCTCATTATAAGCCCGAAGATAAACCGCTTGCTCTTCACGAATGTCAACATTAAAGGGGTCCGTATCCAAGGCACGTTGAGCTTCATCAAGCTCATGACGCAGATGAACCACATTAGAATGAATATTACCTTGATCATACAATAACTTGCGGAGAGGTTTTTTAAGAGCTCTAAGCTTATTAACCACCCGATACATCCAAAAACCGCTAACATCCTTAGACCACCCCTCGCAAATAACATCTTTAAATCTAGAGTGCTGAACTAAAATATTAGAAAATTTAAAAGGACGAGGCACCTGTTTTATGGTTCTAGGAATACGAAGAACCGCCGGGGAATGATCAGAGATACGGTAGGGTTGAAAGAATGCACTCACCCCCACAAATAAATCACAAAAATCCAAATTGGTCATAATACGGTCAATCTTCTTTAGAATGCCATGCTCTCCTCTCAGTTTCTGATTCCATGTATATCTCAGCCCCGAACTATTAATATCCGAAACATCAATAGCATTAACACATTCTTGAAATTCACGCATAGCAATATCAATATGAGAAAATCCAACCGACTTGTCATTTAAACTGAGCGAGACATTAAAGTCACCAAGTAAACACCACGGACGACCACGAACATAACTATGGTGGCAGCCAAGGTTACGCCACAAGTCTCGATGATTAATATAGCGATTTGCTCATATATAAAAGAACAGAAAAATTCTTTCTTATCAGCCCTCAATCGAATACAAGTATGAATCACCTGTACTTCTTGAGAAATAACAATAAGATCCACATCATCGGTATTCCATCCCAAAATAATCCGAGAGCCTTTCGAACAAAGAGAACCATTAGAAGTCCAACTCCAATGATGTAACACACTAGAACATAGCCGATCAATTCTAGAACTCGCAATGTGCGACTCTAAAATAGCACAAACCGATAAATTATTGTCATGAATTACATTCCGAACCTCTTTTTGCTTAGGGGTCTGGTTCAAACCCCTTATGTTCCAAGAAGCCACACTAAACATGATCACTAGAATTAAAGGAAGTGCTTGCCTCCTTATGATTATCACAATCATTTTGAACCGAGTCACCATAAACTTCATCAACTTCATCGCTATCACTCTCATGCGATATATTAAGATTATTTTCAGTATCATCCTCAATATAACTATCATCATTCAAAAGAGCGGAATATGAGTTCATTAAAGGAATTGAAGTGCCTTTAGCAATAGGAAAGACATAAGACATATCCGGAACAAAATTGGGCTGATTGGCCTCATTAGAAGTTTGATCAATCGGCCCTTTATCCCCATCATCAGTTTAGATACCATCGTTATTGCCACAATCAGGTTTTAGCCTTTTACCCCTACCTTCAAATGGAATACCACCATTATCACGAGTATCATCATGGGTCCTAGATGTAGAAGCCTCCTCATTACCAATAGGAGGTTTATTGACAGGCCGATATAAATACTTTGGCTTAGGCTTATTCAAACGCACACCTTGTATAGGACAAGGAGGGGCTTTAGCTTTCCCATTTTTTCTTTTCACTTCCACAAATCCCTCATCATTAGGAGGCGTTTCCACTTCAGCCCTAGGCTTCTTAGGGCAATGATCATCCGTATGGCCAAAAATTTTACATGTTCACATCGAGGAGGATACCATTCATACTCAATAGATATAGTTTCAATCGAATGTCCCGAGCCATCAAGAAATGGAATTGCAACCTCCAACGAGTCTTTCAAAGCCACATTCGAAGATACCTCAATAAGAGCTCTAGCATAATCCGCTTGTCCCCAAGATTTGAGACACATGGTACTAGAATATGAGTCCAACATAATTGGTCGACCAATCATAGTAGCAATAAGGCTCAGTCCAACTTCAGTGTATGTTGCAATGGGAATGTTATAAAGCTTTACCCAAACAGGAGCACAAGTAATCTCATCTCTTTTAAGCTTAGTATTTGGCGTCCAAGTACTTAGAATTATGGGAACACTCCTAATTATCCAAGGGCCATTTTCAAGAACCTGATTCATACCATGATTTGAAGCAAATTGAAAGAAAAAGAATCCATTCTTTAGCATTATGCGTTCAAGACCATATTTTGCCCATGTATTCTTGACATAGTTTTCAACTAAAGGAAACGCAAGACGTTTACCAATAAAGTAACCGTACAAAGTATTAGCAAAACGGCCACTAACTTCCTTAACCGACTCCATAGGAATAACAAGATCAGCCCTTGGCACTTTTTCAGGATTAGTAATCATCGAAAAATATACCTTTTTAGATGTAGGTTCCTTATTCAGCATTGAAGCATAGGATATATTCCCACTCATGGGCTGCTGAGAATGAGGTTTTTCCAAGCTTGTAGTAACACCATCGTGACCTTTGTTGTGCCCATCAGCCTTCTAATTATGGTTAACCACAGGAGGAACATTCGTAGGCCCCTTCTCAACATCCTTAAACTGATTGTCGACCCCAATAGCATTCAAAATAGCCTTTGATGTATCATTCACAGCGTTATTTGCCAAATTATTAAACGCAGAACTACCTATTCCACGCACTATATTTGCAGCAGCACCCTCCATATTAGTAGCAGCCTTTAAAGTCTCATTATTAACATTTCGAGTAGCCTTTTTCAGAATAGACTTCAGAATTGGTGCATCTTTAAGCAAACTGGAATTCCTATTAACCGAAGCATTATTAATCTTATTTGGGTCCATAGTAGGACCAGAATCTTTACCATACATAGCAATAACAGCAAGAAAAGTGAAACCCTAAACAAAGAAAACTTCCACGCAAAACCCTAAAAAAACGAAGACTAGAAAAAGAACCAGCAATGAAACCCTAAACGGGAACAATCAAGTCACCATAACTACTAACCGACACTCAAAATTAATGAAGATGGATTAATTAAAGATCAAAGAACAGTAGCAGCAATAAATACAATGCGAAACCCTAAAAAAAAGAACCGAAACCCTAAAATCCAAGAAACAGCCACCTAATAATAAATGCACTAAAGGGAGACAATACAACGATTGATCCACAGAAGTGAAAGTGTTATAAGGTATAGGAATCAAGGATGGAGAAGGGATCGATCAGAATTGGGGACATGAATCACCATTATCTTGAGAGCATTAAGGTTTTTTTGGTAAATCGTTGTTTTTTTTATATATTTATTTGTTCTAGTTATGATGAAAAAAAAATGTGATTCCAAAAAAAAAATAAAAAAAAATAATAATTATGTATTTGTTATTCAGTTGATTGTAAAGTGGGATGTTATAAGCACTATATTATGAGCTTAATTTTGATTTAGTATCAAGGAGGCCACCTCGGTCACATTTGAAGATTGGAGTTGGTAATTGCGCCAACAGTTGGAGAAAAGGTAGTGTGCCCATCATGACGTCCTCTAATGACACATCTACCTAGTATATCATGATCCGGTTCCTTAACTTTAAAACTTGAACTTTGGGTGGACGGTTAGTGGTGATGACTTAGTTATGGATTTAGACTATTTGCTTGATTTTTACTTTACACTATTTATATATCCCATGTCTTATCCTACCCTTTAGTCATAAAGCGTGTCTAGGTGATGCAGCGAGCAATCTTTGGTGTCTTGGCCATGGATTTGGTCATGTATCATTGATTTTGTCCACTTCGCCGTGACATGTTAGTAATGACAAATCTCCCTTAACCTTTGTCGAGTCTACCCATATTGCCTTCGAGAATTGTTTAGTCCTTAACTCTAGTGGTGGAGATTTGTGTAACCGCCAAGCTTATGATAGAATACATGCTATGACTGTGCGATTAAGTGATCACCCCGAAATTGACACTTAGAATAGTTGAGAGATTTTGAGTGTTTCGTTCCCATTTCGTGATGTGTTCGGCTTTGTTTTATTCTAGCATAAGGGATTTGTAAACTTATATTTTCCAGGTAATGGGAGATATCTTTTTAGGAATCTATCTAATAAGGTCTACTTGAGGGCAAGTAGAGTTCAAGTGGGGGGATACTTGATAACATCATATAATCCTTAATATTAAGTGTCAATTTCCCCTGATAATGCTTGTAATTTATATCATTTATATGGATTTACACTTGTTCTCCATTATATTTCACTTTCAGGTAAATTACGAGCATTGGAGCTAAAGAGATGCGAAATTGGAGAGTTTATTGAAGATTTATCATAGTATGCTCACTTTGAATAAGTTACGGCGTAACTCCTCTCTCACATTACGTCGTAACTAAAGCGTGGCTCAGAAAACCAACTAACTGAAGATTACGGCGTAACTCTATCCAAGATTACGACGTAACCATATTAGGTCAAATGAGGTTCCGCGCCGCTACTAATTACGCCGTAACTCATGCATCAACTACGGCGTAACCAAGATTTATTGAAGATACGGCGTAACTCCTTCCTGAGGTTACGCCGTAACCAGCATTATTAGTGAAAATTATGAAGAATTGTAACGGCGTAACTCTTTTAATAGTTACGCCGTAACCAAATCTAGCCTATAAATACCCTACGATTTCCAGCATTTCAAAGCATCCCATTTCACACACAACAATCAGAGAACGAGAGAAGAATTCAAAGGCAGATCTAGAGGAGCATATAGAGCTATCTCAAAGGGAGAAATCACTCCCCTATGATAAGCATTAGCTTTTTATCTTTTCTTTACTTTTGATTCATGTATTTCGTAATATTAAACATTGAATTGATTTGTATGGTTAATATGAGCGGCTAAGCACCTCTTGGTGCTGGCCTAGTTATGATTCCTGAATTGTTTTGTTTGTGTTTACTTTACTTCCGTATAATTATTTCTAAGTGTATGCATGCATAGTTTATTGGTAGCTACCCTTGTTTCGGTAGTTTTGAATGGCGGTAGAGGCTAGTTGCTTAGGTTATATGACTAACTGACCCTAAGTGAGTAGACTGAGACGGGAAGGGTAAGATATGACCAATTGACGACCCATTCTACTTGTGCGATTTGACCAACTGATCACCTACCGTTTGGATGAACTTAAGAAGTAAGGGGTGAGTGTTTAAGTTGCTAGCGCCCAGGCACTCACTATTATGAATCTAGCATGCAGCGGTACTTGATGACTTGGCTTAGGAGACCAGGAACAACTAGACTTATGAGGGGACACCTGACTTCTCCAGTGGTACCCTTTGCTCATAGGTTAGGACGAACTGACCAAATGCTGTCCTCTCGAATTTGACCCCACCTGAAGTAATTGGAAGTAATTAGACATAAACATTACTAGTTAGGATGAGTAACTAGGTTAGCACCACTCTCCTCTATTGATTCTATGTAAAAATTATATTAAAATCTGTGACACCTAGACTTAGTATAAATCCACACACATAGTTGTTGGGACGACCTCGGTTTTACCGAATACTACACTACACACGACCGGGCACACTGCCCGTTAGCGCATTAGGGTAGACCATAGGTATAACGAGATTTATAAATATTATAACCTGGTCAGTAAAACATGCATCATATGCTCAGAACTTTTCCGCCACATGGTACGTGTACGATCTTCTCATCACAGATGATGTGTGCACCATTCTTCGACAACCAATCCATTCCGATGATGACGTCAAAACTTCCTAAGGTAACTGGCAAAAGGTCTATGCTAAATGGGTGGTATAGGAAACTTAGTGTGCAACTTCGGACTACAGTGTCTATCCTTTCCCTATTTCCATTAGCTAACTCCACATCATAACATAACCCTAGAGGTATTGGGGAAATTCTTAGTAATGGCATAAAGGTGGTGGATACGAAACACATATCGGCACAAGTATCAAACAGTATGGAAGCATAGCGGTTATTGAGAAGAAACGTACCCGTAACTACGTTTGGGTCCTCACCGGCTTCCTTCCCAATGGCATACACTCGCGCGGCTCCCACGTCTATCTGTTGATTCCTAGCACCCTGATTTCCCTGGTACCCTTCAACCTCATGCTTCATAGGGTTATGGCCATTACTTCCCACACCTCGGTTAACAAATCCTCCTCCATTACCGGGGTTTCCTCTCACCCACTGCTCTCGGCACTCATTCTTGTAGTGCCCTTTTGTGACAATTCGTATTTTCAGGTCATTCTCAAAACATTTCTCATGCTTCATTATTTATCATTTATCGTGAACTAGGTTTACGAGCATCAAATTCACGTAACCGTAATGGTTTAGCTGTGAATTCATGATCATATCATCGAGGTCATTTCATATAGACTACGTTTAGTCTGCATTTCATTAACATCATTATCATCATATTAGTTCATGCATGGTTTTGCATTTTACCTTAAACGTATAACTTTTATTAAATAAACGTTATCGCGTAACTAATTATTTTGAACAATTGATCCATTAATTCCAAAAACTATCCTGATATATTTTTATATTCATATTAAGTTTATAAAATAATATTATGAGTTTACCCAGTGTTTTAAATTTATTTTGTATATAAATTGTTGTATTTATATAATTACGACGTTTTTCTTAAATACGACACGATTATTATTATATCACTCAAAATTTGCAAGAAATGTATTTTTATAATTTTTATGACCTAAATATATTTTATCTTGACCCGTGAAAATTTATTTTTATCCAACGCTACCCTAAATATTCAAAAGTAACTACAACTTACCACTTAACTCAATTTAATTTCACAACTCTTACACTTATACTTATAAAAAATAAAAAAAAAACAAAAAAAAAACAATAAGAGTGTATGACTATCCTCCCTTGTCGACAAGGGAGGGATGAGTCACAAGAAATTTGCAAAATATCTCTAGTTTATTTGTATTATACTATACTAAAACTAAACCATTTCATTCATTTCATTTGCAAATACAAAATCAAAAACCATATCTCTCTCTTTCTCTCCAAGATTCGGCAGCCATAAGACCAAAGGAAGGATCATCTCAAATTTTTCAAGACAAGTTTTAATACACACTAGTATCACTTGTTGTATAGGTTTTGCAATAAAAACCTCAAGTGATTAGGAAAAACCCTTTGTCCTTAAACCTCATCATATTTCTTGTAAGCATTCATATTCATGTTTTTATTTCACATTCATTATTATGGTCATATCATTTTATTTGAGAAACATGCAAGTTATGTGATGTTTATACCACTTTTTAAGGTTTTTAAGTGTTAAATATATATAATCCATCCTATAATTACTCCTTGTTATATATTTGTTTTGGTGATGTCTAGGAACCCATGACACCCTAAGAAGGTGTATGGTAGGATTAGAATAGCTTCGGAGTTGTTTTGAATGGGTTAGAATAGGTTTGGCGCGAGAAAAACTCATTTCGACAAGTTTGCAAAAGGGTCTGTCCTTATTTTCAAAATCTGGAAAATCCGACAGTAGTTAAAAATTTTCGGCCTAGATATTTAGAAAATACACTTTAAAACGAAACCGTGGCCGCTTGAACGGATTAAAACGGAGCTATAACGAAGAAGTTATGAATTTTTCAATTTGGCGACGAAAAATATAAATTTCTGGAAATTTCAGCAAACATTATTTATTTTGTACGAGTCAAAAATGAAGCTTGGGCGTTGTAAATTATGTCGACTTGTCAAAAATATGTTAGTATACTTTGATACAAAGCTAAGGATCTTTAAAACGTAGAAAACGGATTTGTAACGACTAAATTATACACGTTTACAAAAGTTGCCGTAACTATTATCATATAAGAAAAACTATAACACATTTCTAATAGACAAGTTTTGCGGAAAAAACTAGTTACCAAGTTAAAGGTTGTTTTTAGGGAAAATGACAAAAAAATGCATCGAACTTGACACTTGTTGTCATTGTGTGTAGCCAACTATTTTTTTTTTCATTGTAACACAAACCTTTTGAATTTTTGTCATTGTATGTAGCCAGTTAGGTGAATTTATGTTATTGTATGTACCCAGTCAGGCTTAGCGTTACATCGTTAGTCCTTTTATATTAACGATCGTTAGTAAATAACTTAAAATTTCGTTCTCTTACGTTTTTATTCGTTTTCATCCGTTATTATACGTTTTTGTCCGTTTTTATACTTTTTCGTCCGTTGCTTTTTCCCGTTTTTTACGTTTTCGTCTGTTTTCTTACATTCTCGTCCGTTTTCTTACGTTTTCGTCCGCTTTTATACGTTTTCATTCGCATAAAAACGTATAAAAAAAGATGAAAATGAACGAAAAAGTAAGAAAACCAACGAAAGCGTATAAAAAAAAGATGAAAATATTAGAAAACAGACGAAAACTTTAAAAAAACAGACGAAAATGTATAAAAACAGTTGAAAACGTAAGAAAACGGATGAAAAATGTATAAATACGAATGAAACGTAAAAAAACGGACCAAACGCATAAAACGGATGAAAACGTAAGAAAACAGACGAAAACGTATAAATATGGATTAAAACGAGCAAAAACGTGTAAAATCGGACGAAAATGTATAAAAACGGACTAAAACATAAGAAAACGTACGAAAACGTAAGTAAACAAACGAAAATGTAAAAAACGGATGAAAGCATTGGACCAAAATGTATAAAACGGACGAAAAAGTATAAAAACGGACGAAAACGTATAATAACGGACTAAACCGTAAGAAAACGTAAGTAAACAAACGAAAATATAAAAAACGGATGAAAGCATTAGACCAAAATGTATAAAACGGACGAAAAAGTATAAAAACGGACGAAAACGTATAATAACGGACTAAAACGTACGAAAACGTAAGTAAACAAACGAAAATGTAAAAAACGGATGAAAGCATTGGACCAAAATGTATAAAAGGGACGAAAAAGTATAAAAACGGACGAAAACGTATAATAACGGATGAAAACGAATAAAAACGTAAGAGAACGAAATTTTAAGTTATTTACTAACGACCATTAATATAAAAGGACTAACGATGTAACGCTAAGCCTGACTGGGTACATACAATAACACAAATTCACCTAACTGGCTACATACAATGACAAAAATTCAAAAAGTTTGTGTTACAATGAAAAAAAAAATAGTTGACTACACACAATGACAACAAGTGTCAAGTTCGATGCATTTTTTTGTCATTTTCCCTTGTTTTTAACATTGATTTAGAACTTTTCATAAAGTGAAGTCTTCTAGTAAAAAGTGAAATCGACAAGTATACTTTCCAAAATGTCCGATCGTTTGATTAGCGGAGTTGTAATGAATTAATTACGGTCGCTTAAACTTTGCCGAAAAACCATCCTTAAACTATATTTTGGGACATAAGTACCATACTTAACCTCTATTTTCTTTATGTTCAAGATCTCTAGGATGGAAACTCATGTACTAAAACTTTGAGATAATCATACAAGCTTCCCAAAACCGTTGAGTTTGTTTCCTAACGCTCGACGTGCACCATTTTACGACTAGCTTTTAGAGGCCGTTTTTGTCACTTTCATGGAAATTTCAACGACATTATTTTACGACGAAAAGTTATAATTTCACAATAAATCACTAAACGACTATCGTAGGAGGTGGTTTCAACGTAAATACTTGTAAAGTATTTTATAAAATGACGATATGTTGTAAACATATATTTCGACGATAAACATTATCTTCAAAAATGTACAAGTGGTATAAATATCATCCGAATTGCATGCATAACATTACATCATGACTTATTACGTATCATATCATTCATAATAGGTCAGTTTCGAGATTCACGCTACATTTCGGTGTACTCACTTTTGTTATCGCATCATTGTACCAAGTGAGTTCATAGCCCCACTTTCTATTACTTATTTGTTTTACAAACTCTTGGGGGAGATACATGCTACATTTTTAATCGAACACATATGCTTTGAACTGTATGCTATATCCGAATGTTTTATTGTCACTAAGTAATCAATTGCCATGTTTGAAGTCCCTACATCATGCACCATTAGTCACTTGCGAGTGAGCGCGAATATTGTGAATAGGCCTATTGGAATTAACACTCCCGTTCTTATTGACCCAGTTAGGGGAAATCGAACGCACTATATTTGAATCATTAAGGTAAATTGGCAAGTTTACCTATTAGGGCTGCGATGAAACGATTTTTACCAATTTCTATTGGTACGAGGTTTACGCTTTGGTTGTCATGAACTTAGTGAAATAAATGCTGTTTTGTTTTCAACGATGAGTGTGAAACAATGTAACTCACACTACGAATATTGTGTTCAAACGAATTAATTAAACCTATGAATTTCACTCAACCTTTGTGTTGACAGTTTTAAGCATGTTTTATCTCAAGTATCTAAGGCATTCACTTCATGGCATGCATGTGGACTTATCATAGAGTCGTGGTGACGACGCGTTTCACTTGGGTTTTATATACTTTAAACATCGTTTGAATTGTAACAAATTTATTTCCGCACAAGATGATTTTCATTTGGGACCTACACTTTGTAAACTCTGATTATTTTATTAAATCAAACGATGTATTTTCCAAACGACACTTTAGGTCGTTCAATATAACTGTGATTGTGATGCTATGACAGTCAATCCTCAAGAATTCCATTCCGCTGCAAAACAGGTAATTTGGGGGTGTGATAGATTGGCATCAGAGCTTCGGTTATAGAGAACTAGGTTGCATCATTGACCCTAGACTATAACCACATCATCATAGCATCTCATCATTTCATCACAAGTGCATGTTCACTTTACATGCGGTTTATACGTACATTTTTCGAGTTATTTGCTTTCACTTCAAAACGATTGTCACATGGATGCCTTTAATTACCCATTCCATTATCATTTCCTCATACTCTAATGTGGAGAATGCCTTGTCATTCCCTATCACAATTTTAATATCAACTGATTCATCACCGATAACGTCGAATGCCGAGATAAAACCTTTAAGTAGAGCGAAGTCACTCTCACTCATTTGTTTCACCACTAACATGTCGAGTTGCACGCTATTCACACATTAAGTCACTAAATCATCATACATTTGAAGCACTTACGACATCTCATAACCCATTTCTTAGGAAACCATCGATTATTTTGAAAAATAACCTCAAACTTATCACCTCATATCATATCTTTTTGGAGCGTTTATTATTAACATCAGACTTTGCTACGTCTCACCTTTCCTCTTATTTTGAAGAAGTTATGGCGCCGAAGAAAGCCACACCTGAATTGACTCAAGCTGCTATGCAGAAATATGTGAATGATAGCATAGCCGATGCACTAAGGACCGAGAGAGCATCGGTGGCGGCTGCTGCTGCGGCTGCGGCAACTGCCGAGGCCGCTAGACTTGCTGCTGCTGCAGGTAATGCAGGAGGGTCCGGGGTTAGAAGCTATTCGTATAAGGATTTCAAAAGTGGAGATCCCACTAAGTTCAAGGGTACTGAAGGGGCAACTGCCATGGTTAGATGGTTCGAGAAAATGGAATCCGTGTTTTTGTTATGTAATTGCCCGGAGGATAGCAAGGTTAAGTTTGCTACGAGTACACTACTGGATGGGGCAATGTCGTGGTGGAATTCATATGCTCAGCCGATGGGAATGGAAAATGCGTACAGGATCACCTGGGTGCAATTCAAGAGTTTGCTAACAAGGAAGTATTGTCCGCGTACGGAGGTGAAAAATTTGGAGACCGAATTCTACGATTTGGTAACTATTGGGTATGATATTGATGCTTATGTTCGGAGGTTCCAAGAATTAGCAGCGTTATGCCCATCTATGGTTTCGGATAACGAGAAGCTACTCGAGGCTTTCATCGGGGGACTTCCCGAAGTTATTCAAGGAGATGTGATTTCATTTGATCCACAAACGATTGAGGAGTCCATTCGAGTGTCGCAAAAGCTCATGGCTCAGGTAGTAAAGAGAGGCAAAATCGCAAACATCAACCGAAACAACAACAATACCAACAACCACATCAACTACAACAATAACCAAAACAACAACAACAACAACGACGATAACCAAATCAACAACAACAAAAGGAAATGGGAAAACGACCAAGGAGGTTATAACAACAACAACCAAAACCGTAACACTAACCATCATCAACAACAAAATAGAAGGCAAGAAGCTGGAACGGTTTATGTCGCTGCACCAATGGAAGGCAGAGGTTATGCTGGAACACACCCACTATGTAATCGATGTAATTTTCATCACTCGTGTCCTTGCCCTGCCAAGTGTCACAAATGCCAAAAACCGGGACATCTAGCCAGGGATTGTAAAGGTAAAATCGTAGTCACATGCTTCGGATGTGGGGAACAAGGACACTATCGGAACCAATGTCCCCAAAACGAAGGTCAACAAGTTGAAGGAGCTCATGGGAATGCATACATGTTAGAAGGAGGTGAAGCTCAACAGGATTTCAACAACGCGGAAGACTGAAGAAGTTCGGAAACTAACAGTCTTATTTTTCTTTATGTACTATGTCGTACTAGGTTTATGTCTTCCATCGTATCCGGATCTTTATAACTTAAGATGTATTACTTTTTGAAACCACTCCTTGTAAAATATTCTCATCTATCGTACTTTATTTTCTTTTCGATTTGTTATAACTTACGAGAATTTTACTTCCTTTTTCTTTAACGACCAGTTTAACGACACGGTTTAAATCTTTGTAAACATTGAGAGTTATAACAACTAAACCGAACGTCACATTATCGTTCCTTAATTATACATAGCCTAGCTAACTATGTCTAATTCTGGAGGGATCATGTTATGTTGGGAGCAGTTATTTATAAATCTTAGTGCAAGCAAAATTATCACATATTCCAAGTCAAAGTGTTACTCATAGGAGATTCATCCAATACTTTCTCTACTATGATGTTTTGTACGCTCTCAATCATCGATAACCATAACGACACTTCCTCATGTCTTCTCTCCTCGATATTAATCACAAACTCACAAATTCGATAGACTAACACGAACTGAATTCAGGGACTGAATTCCTTTTTGGTTGGGCGAATATGACAATTCGTATTTTCAGGTCATTCTCAAAACATTTCTCATGCTTCATTATTTATCATTTATCGTGAACTAGGTTTACGAGTATCAAATTCACGTAACCGTAATGGTTTAGCTGTGAATTCATGATCATATCATCGAGGTCATTTCATATAGACTAAGTTTAGTCTACATTTCATTAACATCATTATCATCATATTAGTTCATGCATGGTTTTGCATTTTACCTTAAACATATAACTTTTATTAAATAAACGTTACCGCGTAACTAATTATTTTGAACAATTGATCCATTAATTCCAAAAACTATCCTGATATATTTTTATACTCATATTAAGTTTATAAAATAATATTATGAGTTTACCCAGTGTTTTAAATTTATTTTGTATATAAATTGTTGTATTTATATAATTACGACGTTTTTCTTAAATACGACACGATTATTATTATATCACTCAAAATTTGCAAGAAATGTATTTTTATAATTTTTATGACCTAAATATATTTTATCTTGACCCGTGAAAATTTATTTTTATCCAACGCTACCCTAAATATTCAAAAGTAACTACAACTTACCACTTAACTCAATTTAATTTCACAACTCTTACACTTATACTTAAAAAAAAAAAAAAAAAAAAAAAAAGTGTATGACTATCCTCCCTTGTCGACAAGGGAGGGATGAGTCACAAGAAATTTGCAAAATATCTCTAGTTTATTTGTATTATACTATACTAAAACTAAACCATTTCATTCATTTCATTTGCAAATACAAAATCAAAAAAAAAACCATATCTCTCTCTTTCTCTCCAAGATTCGGCAGCCATAAGACCAAAGGAAGGATCATCTCAAATTTTTCAAGACACGTTTTAATACACACTAGTATCACTTGTTGTATAGGTTTTGCAATAAAAACCTCAAGTGATTAGGAAAAACCCTTTGTCCTTAAACCTCATCATATTTCTTGTAATCATTCATATTCATGTTTTTATTTCACATTCATTATTATGGTCATATCATTTTATTTGAGAAACATGCAAGTTATGTGATGTTTATACCACTTTTTAAGGTTTTTAAGTGTTAAATATATATAATCCATCCTATAAATACTCCTTGTTATATATTTGTTTTGGTGATGTCTAGGAACCCATGACACCCTAAGAAGGTGTATGGTAGGATTAGAATAGCTTCGGAGTTGTTTTGAATGGGTTAGAATAGGTTTGGCGCGAGAAAAACTCATTTCGACAAGTTTGCAAAAGGGTCTGTCCTTATTTTCAAAATCTGGAAAATCCGATAGTAGGTAAAATTTTTTGGCCTAGATATTTAGAAAATACACTTTAAAACGAAACCGTGGCCGCTTGAACGGATTAAAACGGAGCTATAACGAAGAAGTTATGAATTTTTCAATTTGGCGACGAAAAATATAAATTTCTAGAAATTTCAGCAAACATTATTTATTTTGTACGAGTCAAAAATGAAGCTTGGGCGTTGTAAATTATGTCGACTTGTCAAAAATATGTTAGTATACTTTGATACAAAGCTAAGGATCTTTAAAACGTAGAAAACGGATTTGTAACGACTAAATTATACACGTTTACAAAAGTTGCCGTAACTATTATCATATAAGAAAAACTATAACACATTTCTAATAGACAAGTTTTGCGGCAAAAACTAGTTACCAAGTTAAAGGTTGTTTTTAACATTGATTTAGAACTTTTCATAAAGTGAAGTCTTCAAGTAAAAAGTGAAATCGCCAAGTATACTTTCCAAAATGTCCGATCGTTTGATTAGCGGAGTTGTAATGAATTAATTACGGTCGCTTAAACTTTGCCGAAAAACCATCCTTAAACTATATTTTGGGACATAAGTAACATACTTAACCTCTATTTTCTTTATGTTCAAGATCTCTAGGATGGAAACTCATGTACTAAAACTTTGAGATAATCATACAAGCTTCCCAAAACCGTTGAGTTTGTTTCCTAACGCTCGACGTGCACCATTTTACGACTAGCTTTTAGAGGCCGTTTTTGTCACTTTCATGGAAATTTCAACGACATTATTTTACGACGAAAAGTTATAATTTCACAATAAATCACTAAACGACTATCGTAGGAGGTGGTTTCAAGGTAAATACTTGTAAAGTATTTTATAAAATGACGATATGTTGTAAACATATATTTCGACGATAAACATTATCTTCAAAAATGTACAAGTGGTATAAATATCATCTGAATTGCATGCATAACATTACATCATGACTTATTATGTATCATATCATTCATAATAGGTCAGTTTCGAGATTCACGCTACATTTCGGTGTACCCACTTTTGTTATCGCATCATTGTACCAAGTGAGTTCATAGCCCCACTTTCTATTACTTATTTGTTTTACAAACTCTTAGGGGAGATACATGCTACATTTTTAATCGAACACATATGCTTTGAACTGTATGATATATCCGAATGTTTTATTGTCACTAAGTAATCAATTGCCATGTTTGAAGTCCCTACATCATGCACCATTAGTCACTTGCGAGTGAGCGCGAATATGTGAATAGGCCTATTGGAATTAACACTCCCGTTCTTATTGACCCAGTTAGGGGAAATCGAACGCACTATATTTGAATCATTAAGGTAAATTGGCAAGTTTACCTATTAGGGCTGCGATGAAACGATTTTTACCAATTTCTATTGGTACGAGGTTTACGCTTTGGTTGTCATGAACTTAGTGAAATAAATGCTGTTTTGTTTTCAACGATGAGTGTGAAACAATGTAACTCACACTACGAATATTGTGATCAAACGAATTAATTAAACCTATGAATTTCACTCAACCTTTGTGTTGACAGTTTTAAGCATGTTTTATCTCAGGTATATAAGGCATTCACTTCATGGCATGCATGTTGACTTATCATAGAGTCGTGGTGACGACGCGTTTCACTTGGGTTTTATATACTTTAAACATCGTTTGAATTGTAACAAATTTATTTCCGCACAAGATGATTTTCATTTGGGACCTACACTTTGTAAACTCTGATTATTTTATTAAATCAAACGGTGTATTTTCCAAACGACACTTTAGGTCGTTCAATATAACTGTGATTGTGATGCTATGACAGTCAATCCTCAGGAATTCCATTCCGCTGCAAAACAGGTAATTTGGGGGTGTGACACAAACAATAATTGGTACTTTCATATTATAACAAGCTTCATAAGCGATTTGATACTAAAGATCTAAAGTTTTTAAATGGTAACGTATTCACCCCCCCCCCCC